>RJWT010045473.1:0-11614 GCA_004365215.1 Cuniculus paca
GTCTGTCTGAATCACTGTTGGTTTACAGAGCAGTGCTTTCCTGTCGTAGAGCTGTCATTCTTCATGGAAAAAATCTATAGGCCATTTTCTCCTCTATTGATCTGTTTTAATCTTGCAACAGTTTTTTGGCACCAACTCCTGTGCTTTTCGTGTGGGCTCTACCTCTTCCTACACGTGGGAGACAGAACCCGGTGCCTAATCCCTAAATTCTGGGACCACAGTGGGTGACCTGCTGCACCTGAGAGTGCGTCGGGACCAGGGGTTGTGTTGTCCTCTGCAAAACATTGTTTTTCCAATTGATGGGATTTTTAAAAACATCTTTTCTACCATCTGAAGCTAGAGGATAAAGGGTTTGTATGTATTCTTGAAAAGAGGGAGGGCAGGACCCCATGTGGAAAACGTTTTTAAATAGGAGCCCTGTATTGTTCATTAAAGCAAAAAGAATTGAATGCTCAGCCTCTTGAGGAAGGGGGAGTCAGGGTGTTCTCTGTGGCCCATGTTTTCTTCCCTCGTTTAATCCTCACCACGGGGCTCTGTTGCCGTCAGAGCTGGGAGGTTGTGATGGACAACTGCATGGTCTCGGTTGTTCCACCAGCCATTGTCATCCAAATTCAGCTCGGCGACTCTTTTCAGTGCCTTTTCTTTGGGGAGTCTTGGCCAGACTTCACATAGCTTGTGAATACTTGAGAATTCCGTCTGGTCTGCAAACATGTCATGGGAGGATGGGTTTTCTTAGTGTATGAAGAATTCGCGCTCATTCGTCTCCTTCAGGGCGTATAAGTGGACTTTCTGTCTGCCTGGTGCTTCCAGGAGAGACAAAGAGACGTCAGCTGTGCTTGCTCGCTGGGTTCCCAGGCTGTTGCTCCTGAATCTCAAGATCGTTGCTTAGGAGCCAGTGCTCTTCAGACAGCGTCCGCTTCCCTTCTGGCTCCTGCTCTACCCTATCCAGTTTGTGCCTCGAGAAAACATTATCATGCAACTGGCAAGTCTTACTGGAGCACGTTCAGTTGTATTTCCCCAGCAGCTGCACCCCTCGAACTGCTCTTATTGTGAGGTTCGCCCTAAGGAAACTGCTGACTTCTTGCTGTTTCCTTAGTTGGGAAAGGAAAATATGGACCTCATTTTGACATAATTGTCTGCTTTGTTGAGTAAGGAGTGCGATTTTGCAGGTAAATCTGGATGGCATGGCACTTTCCAGAATTTATTTGTCTTGTATTCCACGGTTATTTCCTGGAAATATCAAATATAAATGTTCTGAAAATCTCCATGTTTAATTTAGAATTTAAACAATACTGTGAGATAATTCTTAGTAGAGCTTGTTTCCATTTGGAACCCAGATGTTCCTTCCACCCAATGTTTGAGAGAAAGGCCACCCAGGGACCAGCGATCACTGCTACAATGTTTTCCAGTTGGAAAGGAGCAACTTCCACTAAAATTTGCATTGATTGGCTTCTGTAATGTTCCTGTGCCAGTTAAGAACATAAAACTTTTTAAAAAATCCAAAAGTGCCCGTAATCCCAGTACTCTAGGAGACTGGGGCAGGAGGATTATAAATTGGAGCCCAGCCTGGGTATTTTAGGGACTTGGCAAGACCCTGTCTCAAAAGTAAAAAGATCTGAGGATGTAGCTCAGTGCAGAGGCTCAGTTCCATCCCCAGTAAAAGCTGACACCTCGAAAGCTTTGTCATTTCTGTCTAAGCCTGTTTAACAATATTAGAAAGGAGGCGCATGCTGCTTTGATGCAGCCTCCACAGCAAGAGCCGGCACAGAAAATGCTGCGTTCACTCTGGCAAGTACTTTCTCGTCGCTTCTTAATTACGGAAAGGGTGATCCTGTAATTCCCCAATGCGTGCTATTTTGTAATGCTTTCTATTTGTGCTTACCACTTGGAGGTGAGTCTTCTCATTCACTGTACTTAATTCTCGCTCTTTAACTTTGTCTCTCCTGTCTACCAGGCCTCCCCCTTGTCTACCTTAGAACTAGGAGCACAGCCAGTCTGACTAACCTAGAGCACCAGACCTATGCTAGAGGTACAGTACAGCCAGGGGAGGGCTGGCATCCTTTCCTGTTTTAAGAACTGTCTTGTACATCAGTGTTTCATTTTGTTCTCTTTGTTTTGTTGTGAATGAGAGTTGAACGGGGGTATACTCAGCCGTGAGTCCCTTCAGTGTCAGGAAAGAGCATTTCGAATTAATTAACAGAATTGCACTTCGTATTAAGTGTGAGTGATGTGCTGATTCTTCATTGTCTCTTCCCGCTCCCTTAACTGTTGGTGGAAGTGGAAGTGACGTAAACTCCTCAGCTATGATGCAGAACCATCTACTGCCGACAAGAGGAGACTTGCCATATGAAGAGGAAGCAGAGGGAGGGACTGCATCCTCCATCGAGCAGGGCCCCAAGTTCTTGTTTCTAGACTGCTCAGGGAACGTCTGTTCTCATGGGAATTAGGTCTGTGACACAGGCCCTGTCATAATCATGAATAGAGCTAAGAGAGACATTTCTCAGTAATTACGCAGACCTGAACTTTTGATTTCTCTAGATAGGAATTTATTTGCTTAAGAAATAAAAAATATTCTTTATTTCTCTCTCTGCCCCTTTAAGATTCTTTGAGAATTTGACTGGTAAGTGGATGTGGGAGAAAATGTCACACACATTAAGGAATTGGAATCCCAATATGTTCATTTCTGCTTTGTTTTAAGGAGCATGATTCATCTATTTCCAGATCATGGGTCATGGTACATGTTTATACGAAGGGCATTGAGCCTCCCCTAGCAGAAGTACGGAACAGGGAGCTACCGTGATACCCAGGGATATTGTTATGGCTTTTCTTTTTTCCTGGAAGGTTTTGCAGGGGGTTATGTTTGAAGGAGGGCTCACAAAGTCAGTCTATGGCGAGGTCTTCATTTATTTGTGAATTTATACCTCTGAGCTTTTAAATGTGTTATTAATCACTCAGGCGGAGCCAAGCATTATTCCTGTGTAGCTGATCAAGACAGTGAGACTCAGACAGACAGTGTGATTTGCCTTCGCTCGTATGACTGGCTAGCAGTGGGCCCAGGACTTTATTGTTACTTGTGAACAAGGTCCTCTCTAATAGATTGAGCTGCTGTGTAGCATGAAATCTGCACACTGTTTATAGTGGCTGAATTTCTTTGGGAAACAAGTTTAAAAGGGTAGACATTTCCTTAGCTGGAGCCATTGAAGGCTGAACTTGGATGTGAGAAGCCTTAGGTTATCTCAACTCATGAAAAAATTGGATTTGGTCACTAGAGGCAGCCATCAGGGAATAATGTTCTCTTTGATGGATTTGGGAACTTTTTCTCTGGTGCTGTGCCAAAGGCAAGTACAGTTGATTTGGATCCTGATGCAGGAGATGTCGGATTTGTTGCCTGATGTTCCGTTTGGATTTGTGTGCACGCTGTGCATTTTTGTCCTCTGAGAAGTAAGTTACTGCGGTTTTCGCGGTTCTGTCTGTTCACACAGGAAGCCTGGGGACCTGAGCAGTACGTCTGACCATGCTATTGAATTCCAGAGCAGATGCCGTGGGTATCCGTGGGTGGATTCCTACTACTCTATGCTGTATTGCAAAGTGATCAAAGCCATCTGCCACCTGTTCTTTCTGAATCTAATTTGCAAATGGAAACTTCCAGTCTAGCTCACAGTGGGATGGGGAAAGCACATCTGGCTCCCTTTCCCCTCAGCCCTTTATCCGCTGTAATAAAAGCAGCTTTCCTTGCTCCCACGAAGGGAGGCGCCTTGCAAAGCCCACAGTAAATTCTGTTTACCCTGCGGACAGCTCTTAAATTTTTTACTCCCCCTTTGCTCTTGTCAGCAGCCTCACAGCTAGCTACTCCTTAATTTTCTACTTGACGAGCACTGTCTTGTTTGTCAGGCCGTCCTGGAGAGCTCAGTGAGGCTGTGGGACGGGGAATGGGCGTGTTCCTAGATGGAAAGTGCCTTCAGAGGTACTCTGTGTGTCTCCAGCCGACTGACTACGCCCCGGAGACTCATCTCCGTTACAGAGTCCTGTGCGCTGGCCTCTGCTGAGCCACCTTACCGAATGCCTTCACCTGAAACGGTACTAGCTTGTGAAGACTATGAACGATATAAAGAGGGGAGAGTCATTACTTTTTAAAAGACAGTGACTATCACTGACTCCCAAGAGACTGCCTGGTACTCATGCTGGAGGTCGTGGCAGGCAGGCTAGGTTGTGGTTTGCCTTCTCGATTTCGTCGGTAGGGAGCGTGTGGCCGTGTAAGATGAAGTCGCTTTGCCCCAGAGCTGTCTGCTGGTAGCGTTTGCCTCTGTCTGGATGTCAGACCGATCAGGCCGCAGTCTTTTTCAGGCTGTCATCGTGGTTTCAGGCGGGTCACAGAATGAGATGGGGTCATGTCCTGGGCCCTTTGTGGTCAGTAGGGTGTGTGCGTCCTAAGCTCCTCAGCCGGGAGCCTCACTGTCACTGGTGGTGATGTCTGTGTTGAGAAATGAACTAACACTTCCATTTTAAGAGCTCTGATTTTTCCAGGGAGAACAAAATCAGCTATTATTATAAGACGATGTCAGTAGATATTTTTATTTAGATGTATTATGCATACTGTGGCTGAAAGATGTTTATGTAAACGGAGGCTTTCTTTTAAATAAAGGCTTTTGAACAAAGCTTTAATAGATGTTTAGAATAGATGTCATGGGAGGAGTAGTTCTTTTTAGTTTTTTTTCCTGATTCTAGCCAGTTGTGTTCCTGATGCCCTCTTCTAAGGCCAGTAAGAATTGTGGGAGACTTGGGGCCACACATGGGGGGCGAATCCCATAGCAGCCAGCAGACACAGTGAGCTTCTGTTTGTTCTTCTGACAAACCTGGGGTCGTGGCTTCTCTCTTCCCTGTGCCTTTCACCCCTTCACACAAGACACAACTTTGGGCCCTGCCTCCAGGTGCGGGGGCGTCGCCACCACACAGCCAGAGACCTGTGTTAATGGCCCTTTCTGTTTGTCATAGCAGAGATGAAAACCCCCAAGCGCCGGCAGCCGTTTGTCCCCTTTGCTCTGAGGAACCACACGGGGTGCACTCTGTGGTTTGCCACCCTGACCACCACGCCCACCAGGTAAGAGCACTCAGAACTGTCCCCGGAGTCATCTCCCCCTCTACAGTCTTGCAGCTGAGCGTGCTGGGGCCCTTTTGAGGCCTCTGGGATTATATTGGAATCAATAACTTGGTGCCGTCCTGACATTGATGGCAAAAGTTCTGAGTCTGTGTAGGATCTGAGTCTGAAATTGTCGGACTATGATCTTGATCCTGGTATGCGTTATGCTTAAAGCATGAGGCAAACAAATTACGGATGTGTGTGGGAAGTGCTTCCTCTCCATCTCCATATGCCTGACACTCTTTTTGAAGAAGCTAGATGTGGTTATTAAGCTAATCATTTTGTATTTTTCTTCCATGACTTATTTGAGAGCATTTTTTATCCTCCTCCGCCCTACAGAATTATCTTTTCTATCTAAAACACACTTCAACCCAGACGAAATTGGACAGAGTTTGGAGAACAAATGAAAGTTTACTTCAGCTAAATGAAAACCTTTTCTGGCACTTCTCTGACTGCGTAGATCTTGGCTCAGTGTTCCAAATACACAGTAATCTTAGGGCCTGAAGTTCACGAGATGGTCACAGAATCAATAGCATAAAAGCTGGGTCACCTCTACCTTCTCTAAGCATGGTAATGTCCTATAGGAGAAGTAAACTTGTCACTTACATTTTTCTTTAGAAGTCGTGCCTCAGCAGGGCATGGTGCATGCCTGTGATCTCAGCACTCTGATAGGCTGAGGTAGAAGGATTGCAAGTTTGAGGCCAGCCTGGTTAGCTGAGTGACTTAAGTGTCTCAAAATAAAAAAATTTACAAGCGGCTGGGCATGTAGCTCAGTGTGAAGGCCTAGTTTCAATCACTAATACTGAAAAAAAAAATAATCATGACATGATGGACACATACCAGACTTTACTGCTAATGTAGTGAGTAGGTAGTGACAATTTTCAGCTATTTCTAATAATTCAAGTAAGTTGTGATTGAGCATGAAGATACCCATAGTGACCGACCTTTTATGTCATCTTTTCTAGCAAGGTTGAGGTGCCTTGTTTCTGCTCTGTAGCCCCGAGATGATGTGAGAGGCAGTGAGGAGAAGGGTGGACCGGGGGTATCTTTCTCTTTCCTCTGATTTGGCTGCAGGGCAGCGCTGTCTCACAGTGGGAGTCCAGGGGTGGTTCCGGAAGGCAACGGGGCGTTTCTAGATGACGCTCACAAGGTCAGCGAGTGGCGAGAAGTCCTCACCGGGGAAGAGATTCCTTTTGAATTTGAAGCCAGAGGAAAGTTGAGACACAGGTAAAGTATGATTGTTTATTCTTTTCCTTAAAACTATGAAGGTAAATATAAATGATTGTCTCTAGTGTTTTGTCTTTTCACTTAATGATTTTAATGTTTTGTTTTTAAAACATTTTAAATCTGTTTCCTTCTAAAAATACAGACTGGCTTGCCATCTTGGAAATACATTTCTTTCCATTGATGGTCCATTTACTCGCCATGTAAGGATATAACGTGTGTGTTTCGTTTGGTCAAAGCCTGGTTACACTGAAGTGTTCAAGTTCCTTGCATCCTGGCCTGGTTTCCACATCCAGTGGTGATGTGCTGTTCTGAAAATATTTTCAAAGCATGGAGACTTTAATTTTAGTATCAATGTGTTCCACATGGCACTTTAGCAAGCAGATAGTCTCAGGAAGCAGAGACACTAAGCAGTCTGAGAGTAACTCATTTGATGGGGAATGCAGGCTGAAGTGCTCCCCAAGTAGCCAGCCAAAGACCTGGAATAAATGTGAGGAAAGGTTGTGCGTCTGGTTATTGCGAGATCATGCATCTGCTAAAGTATCCCATTTTCGCAAACCCTTTTCAGTGGAAGGGCCGTGCAGCAGATATGAATAGGTTGGGACCTGGTGTACAGAAAGGCAAAGTTCTTAGTGCTTCAGCCCCTGACAGTTTTCAGGCTGAGCTGAAATTGAGAAGGTTGGCCTCAGGCTTCTGTCGTCACGTGCTCCTCATGCGGCTGAAATGTGTGTGCAGACGTCTCCCATGCCATACGCTGCTGCCTCTTGCATAGCTTCGCCCCTTGCTTGTCACTCCTGGCCAGCAAGGGTTCTGAACCCGTGCTCTCTGGAGACTCCTCAGGGGGAAAAATAGCCCAGTGCTGGGTGTGTGTCCCTGGAAGGCACAGTAGCATTTCTAGGGATGAGCAGCGAACGTCATCCTGTCCTTCCACACTGTCCTTGGAGAAGCAACAGGACTGCTGACAGGATCTCAGAGTGCGGGCAGCCTCTTGTCTCAGAGAGGGATTGACCTCTTTGCCATTTCTGTTTTAGTTTCTGTGTTTTATAACCCATTTCAAGCCCCACTGTTCTGACTGAATTATCAAAATAGATGCCTTTTCTGGCATTTCTCCCTTTTGGCACACTGTACCCTGTCCGTGGCTCCCTCCCCTCTTCCTGTTAGCCTCAAATTCAGTTCCCCATTTCGGGCTTCTGGCTTGAATTAGGCAAAACCTAAAATAGAATTAAATGTGCAATTTCCTCTTGCTCCTCCTGTTCTGCCCGCGGCCTTCTA
The DNA here is from genome assembly GCA_004365215.1 of Cuniculus paca. Taxonomy (NCBI): domain Eukaryota; kingdom Metazoa; phylum Chordata; class Mammalia; order Rodentia; family Cuniculidae; genus Cuniculus; species Cuniculus paca. The sequence continues at coordinate 7,634 of RJWT010045473.1, forward strand.
CTTCAATTTCAGCCGAGCACTTCAGCCCGAAGCTCCAAGGGTTCTGCTCAGCATACCCTACCCCATCTGTCGTCCTGTTGGGCCTGAGCCAGCTCAGTGTGGTTCCGAGAGAAGTAGGGTATTCAACAAAGGAACCATGAAGAAAAAAAAATTATGTATTTTTGAGAGTATGGTTATATATATGTATGATTTAATTGCTCGTAATTTTACCACCCCAGTGAAATGATTTTCCCTGACTTCATTATTTTATAAAGGTTGGAGTAGGTGCTGGTAGGGGAAGGCCTGGCCAGTGTGCAGATTTCACAGTTCCTATGAGGGGAGGGTAAATACCCCTGTGGCTCAGGCGCTCCAGATCTTGAAATTCGTGCCATAAGCGTAAGACCCAGTTAAACCGTTCTCTTGATTTCCCCTGCTTTAGTTAATCCCCGAAAGGCTTAGCTGACTGGGGTTTTACATCATTATACAGTAAATCAGGTTGGCTCTTGGCTTCTACTTTTCTTCTTCCTGAGACTGCACTAATATCCTTCTCCGTGTTCTGCTTGACAGACACACCCATGACCTGCGAATCCACCAGCTGCAAGTGAGAGTGAACGGCTGGGAGCAAGTGAGCCCTGTGTCCGTGGACAAAGTCGGGACCTTTTTCCGATATGCAGCACCCGATAAAAATTCATCTTCCTCTACAGTAAGTGGCCGTAGAGTGAGTGTTGAACAGCACGCCTGTATCACGGCCGCAGCCTAGGCGGCTGGGTGGTGCAGTGTGTGACCGTGCTCTAGTGAAGTTTTCTTACTTTTCACTTCCCCTGGTTCTAGGAAGAAAACCTAATGATTATTTCGGCTCAGTCATAGGGCTTCGTCAGTCTATGAATAAGCCAACTAGTGGCTAATTTTGGTAGAAAACAAAATTTCAAATTGGCAGCAACACATTACCGTATCTCACCTAGGCAGACCTCTTTTATACTCAGCTGGCTTGATTGACTCCTTACTGGATTGCCCCACGTAAATGTGGTCATCCCTTAGGGTCCATCGGGGCTGGTCTAGGAACCTGGTCCCTTATCCGATACCAAAATCTTCAGATGCCCCAGTTTCTAATATAAAGGGGTGCAGCGTTTGCACAGAACCTCTGTGCATCCTCCTGTATAAATTATCTCTGGATTGTACCTAATACAGTGTAAATGCTAAATAAATTGTCGTTATGTGATTCTGTTTAGCCAATAAGGAAAGGATGAAGGAGTTTGTACATGTTCATTACAGGTAAACCATCATAGGTCTGATGACACAGCAGGTGATCCACGTGGGTTGAATCTGTGAATGCAGAACTGTGTTTGTGAAGGCCCAGCTGCATTGACCATTTTTTAATTTTTTTATTTATTTTATTTTATTTTTTTTTGTGGCACCGGGGATTGAACTCACGACCTTGCGCTTGCCAGACAGGCACTTAGACTGCTGAGCTAGATCCCCAGACCATGCATTGACCATTTTTGATATTGTGTTATGCTTCCTAGTTTGGGGGGGGTCTTCATTTCCTTTTTTAAAAATGTATTTTTGGTAGTACCTGTTAATTTTATAAAATTCTGATTTCAATGCATATATTTTGATTGTATCCATCCCTTTATTACCCTCCCTTAAGCGCTGTCCTCTTTCCTTGTTATTCACTCTCACTTGTCTATATAGTCTTCCTTCTATTTTCGTGTCACTTGTTTTTAGGTTCTGCACATTAGAAAAAACGTGATGTTTTTTTTTTCTGAGTGTTTTATGTCACTTAGCATAATGATCTCTAATTCCATGGATCCCTCTTTATGGCTGAGTAATATTCCCTTGTGTGTATAGACCACATTTTCTTTATCCTTCATCCCTTGATGAGCACCTGTGCTGGTTCCATAATCTTGGCTGTTGTGAACTGTACTGCAGTATCTCTATAGTAGGCTGACTTTAATTTTTCTGACATAGGCCAGTAAGTGGTATGGCTAGATGATATGTGAACTCTTTTAAGATTCTCCTAACTGATTCTCATAGTGGCTGTGTTAATTTCCATCCCCACCAGCGGTGTTCCTTTCTTTCTCCTGCATCCTCACCACCATTTATTATTTTTTCTTTTATTATTTATTGTGTGTGTGTGTTTACAGTTTTCAGTCTTATATACCAAGGTCTTTGATCCATTTTGAATTGATTTTTGTACAGAGTGAGAGGTTAGGCTCTGTTTTGCTCTTCTGTATCTAGCTATCCAGTTTTCCCAGCACCGTTTATTGAAGCAGCTCTTTTCGCCGGTGTAAGTTTTGGCTTTGTTGTTAACAATCAGCTGGCTGTAGTCATGTGATGTTGTTTCTGTGTTCTCTCATCTATCACATTGGTCTTTGTGTCTCTTTATGCTGCTTCCGTGCTGTTTTTGTTACTGTAACTTTGTAATATTGAAACTGGGTATTGTGATTCCTCTACCCTTGTTCTTTTTCCTAAGCATTAGTTTGGTTATGCTCTTTTGGGTTTTCATATGAATTTTAGATTTTTTTTTCTAATTCTATGAGAAATGTCATTGGAATTTTGATGGAGATTACATTGAATCTATAGATTACTTTTGGTACTACTGCCATTTTAACAATATTATTTCTAAGAACGTAGAAAAGCTTTTCATCTTTTCTAGTGTCTTCTTCAGTTTCTTTCTTTAGTGTTCTGTAATTTTCACTGTAGAGGTCTTTCACCTCTTTGGTCAGGTTTACCTGTAATTGAGTTTTTTTTTGTGGGGGTGAAGGAAGTGACTGTGAATGGAATTGTTTTCCTGATTTCTCAGCTAGTTCTTTATTGGAAGATAGAAAAGTTACTGTTTTTTTAAAATGTTGATTTTGTATTCTTCACTTCCTAATTTATATACTTTTAAAAATATTTCTTACAATGCTGCTTCTCTATCTATCTTTCTGTTCCCAAGCCCTTCTCTGTTGCAGAAAGAAAGATGCCTCTCGTCAGCTATTTTCTGATCACACATGTGCTTGCACAGTCTTGCCTTAATTTTACTCCAGACTGTAGTCTGGGGGCCGCAGGACCGGCCTGGGCAGTGGTGTGGGCAGTGTCCCTGGCCTGTGTATGCAGGTGGGAGGTTGGCATCGTGGCTGACGCGGCTGCCATGACTGTTTTGGGCTGGTGCTTGTGTTCAGGGACGGTTGCACTCATGTGTGGGTAGCCAGTGACAGGGCGGAAGCTACAAGTTTGCAGAGCTATTGCCACTCTCGAGTCTTGTTTTCCTTCCAAAGCATACTTTTGGAGAACACCATTCTACAGTGTTCTACAAATGTTCCTTTTCATGGCTGCTCTCTGATGCCGTCTTAGGAACTGTACTCCCCAAGGAAAAAATTCTTTTCCCCCCAGATTACTTTTCTCCTTAAATTCAGGTCTGGATTGACTCCTCATGTCTGGATTGACTTCTTTTATTGATGTGTCCTGGGGAGATTTTTTTATACATCAAATGGTTGTAGAGTGAGTATAGTTTTACCCATGTCTTTCAATAGATGCTTAACTTCATAGTAACATACTTTACCTGAAAGTATTTTCCAACATGGTCCTTTCAAGCAAATTATATTGTCATTGATTTTAATGTTACCTATTGTCTTAGGTCTATATGACTCTGATTTTGAATCTTTCTTCTTAGATTGGCAGCCCAGGCAGCAGAACCAATATTATACATCCTCAGGTTTATGTGAGTATGATTTTCCTTTGCTCATTTTGAGTATACTCACCGTACTTGTACCATGTGCACATGTGTGTTTTTGATGATCAGAGGACTCTTCAAACGTGTGATTGGAACTTATCTCTGTGCTTTGCTACTGATGACTACTTTCCTTTTCCAAGAATGTACCTGAAAGAATTTTCCCCCAACTTGGTGCATGTGGCTAAGTACAGATACTACCGTAAAGAAGAGTAGGCAGGTGTTTTAGTCCAAGATCTCCTTTTCTAAGTTAAAATAGAAACATGACCTTGTATGGCTGTGAATTGCAT
>RJWT010045474.1:0-11619 GCA_004365215.1 Cuniculus paca
AGATCAATAATTTGTTTCTTTTTATTACTAGGCAGTGGTCTGTGTTATGGGTGTACTAAAGTTTATTTAACTATTCATTCATTGAAGGACATCTAGTTATTTGCAGTTTTTAGTGATTATGATGACAGCCGCTATAAATATTCATATACTGGCTTTTGTCTGAGCATAAATCTTAAATTCTCTGGGATATATGCCCAGGAGCACAGTTACCGGGTCATATGATAATTGCATGTTTAGCTTTTTAGGAAATGGCCCAACATTTTTGAGAGTGACTGTATCATTTTTCATCCCCACCAGCAATATGTGAGGGGTCCAGTTTCTTTGCACCCTCTCTAGCATGTGGAGTTGTCACTATCTTTTATTTCATTCATTCTGGTAGGCGTGTAACAGCATGTCATTGTGGTTTTTATTTGCATTTTCCTAATGGCTAATGATGTCAAGGATCTTTTCATGTGCTTATTTGTCATCTGTCTATCTCCTTCAGTGAAATAGCTCTTCATTTCTTTAGTCCATTTTCTTTCTTTTTTCCTTTTTTTTTTTAAACTGTTGGGTTTTGAGAGTTCCTTCTGTATTCTAGATGCTAGTTCTCCCTTGGATATTTGTTTTGCAAATAGTTTCTCTCTGTAGCTTTCATCCTCTTAACAGTGTGTTTTGCATAGTAAAGATTTTTAATTTTGTTGAAATCTGGTTCATTTTTTTCTTTTACGAGTTACGCTTTTGCTGTCTAGTCCAAGAACTTTTTTGCCAAACCCTAGACCATGAACATTTTTTCTGTTGTTCCTTTTCCTAAATTTTGTGGTTACATGTTTTACATCTACGGTTATGATTCATTTTGAATTAATTTTTGTGCACGGTAAGAAACTGAGTTTCCAGTTTTCATCCCCAGAAGTCCAGTTGCTCTAGCACCATTTGTTGAAAAGGATTTCCTTCCTCAGTGGAACTGCTTTTGTACACTTGTTGAGAGGCCAGGGACCTAGCTCAGTGGCAGAGCACACGCTTAGCATGTGCAAGGCCCTGGGTTCAATCCCTAGCACCCCCCAAAAGATCAGTGGGACATGATGTGCTGGTTCTGTATCCTGCTCTGCTGATCTACCTGTCTGTTCCTTCACCATTACCACACATTTTTCTTTCTTTGTAACAGTTTTATTGAAGTATAATTTTATATACTATACAATTTGATCACATGAAGTGTATGATCAAATGGGACTTAATATATTCATGCAGTCAAGCAGCCGTCATCACAGTCAATTACAAAGCATTTCCATCACCCCAAAAAGAAGCCACACATTCTTTAGCTGTCACCACCCTATCTCTAACCACTGAGAAACAACTCATCTACTTTCTGTCTCTATAGATTATATTTGCCTTTGCTGGACATTTCATAGTACTGGAATCCTAGTCTATAGCTTTTCACTTCATATAATGTTTCCAAGGTTCATCTTTACTGTATATAAATCAGCATTTTATTGCTTTTACTTGTCAAATAATAGCCCATTATCTGGATATACAGTTTTATTTATCTATTTATCCCTTGATGGACGTTTGGGTTGTTTCTACCTTTGGCTGTAATGAATTATGCTGCGAGGAATATTTGTGTGAAAGCTTTGGGTTGTGATGCGTTTTCATTTCTCCTGGGTCTGTACTTAGAAGTGGAATTACTGGATCAGATAGTAATTCTGTGTTTGCCGTTTCGAGGACCCAGCAGCCTGTTTCCCAGCTTGGCTGTACCGTGTGGGCTCCCCCAGCAGACACTGAGGGTTCCAGTTTCCCCATGTTCTTATCAGTACTTGTTCTTGTCTGATTTCTGAAATTACAGCCAACGTAATGCCTATGAAGTAGGATCTCATTGTATTTTTCTTTATTTCTTTCTTTTTCTCCATAAGCTTCATCTTGGGTGATCTTTTCATCCGTATTGTTTGAACATATGGTTTATCCTATCCCGTGCATTTTTACACTTAATGTTGTATTTTTCATCTCTGAAAGTTCCATTTGGGTCCTTTTTATATCTTCCATTTCCCTCCTTTTGCTTATTTTTTCCTTTAAATTCCTTTTATATTTATTTATTTACTTTTTGATTTATTGAGACGGGGCCCCCCTATATAGTTTAAGCTGGTTTTGAACTCACTTCGTAGCTCAGGCTGGCCTTGAACTCACAGCAGTCCTGATGCCTCTACTTCCTGAGTGCTGGGATTACAGGAGCTTGCTACCATGGCTGGCTCTCTAAATTCTCGAGCGTGCACACACAGCCCGCGTCCTCATGTCGTATAATACACACATTGCATAATGATGCATGTATACAGTGGAGGTCTGATAAGAGTTCAGCAGAGCTGGAAAACTCCTATTGCCTGGTGGACATAGCTGTTATGGCATCACGGCACTCTGCAGCACATGTTTATGGTGATGTTGGTATAAATAACCCATCGCACTGCCAGTCATATAAAAACAGCATATGCCGTTAGGTACTTGAGAGTTATAATTAAAGATTATGTTACTGGCTTGCATATTTATTTCACTGTAATTTCTATCATTAGAGTGCACTTCTAAATTCTGGAACAAAGATTACTGTGAACCAGGCCTGAAGCAAGGTGGCGTTGACTTGGGGGCCGGGGTGTAGCTCAGGAGTGGAGCATGTGCTTAGCAGGCAGAAGGCCCTGGCTTACATCCCCAGCAACCCACCACCCACTGAAAAAATGCTATGTCAAGCGACATTGCATCTGGGTTTGCTTGAGTGTACCTTATGATGGGCACAGAGTGACAGAATTGCTTAACAGTGAATTTCTCAGAACATTTCCATCATTCAATGATGCATGACTGTAACTGTTATTATTTTTGCCTACTAATTCCTTCATCTCTATTACTTCCAAGTCTGTTTCAATTGATTGATTGTTCTCCTGCTTACAGATCATATTTCTTTCTCCTTTGCATGCCAGGTAGTATTTTGTGGTAGCTGAACATTGTGAATTTTGTATCACTGAATGCTGGATTCTATTGTGTTCCTTAAAGACAATTAGACTTCGTTCTGTCATTCAGTTAAGTTACCTGGGATTGCATTTATTTATCTATTTATTTGTTGTAAGTTTGCTGTTAAGCTTTCTGAAGTTTAGTCTAGCGCAATCATTAGCCTGGAGCTCATTTAGTCCTTTTCTCATCAGCTACCTTTCTTCTGACTCTGCCCAATTTCTGGCCTAGCGTGGCGTCTTTACTCTGGCTGATGGAAACACGAGCTCTTTCCAGCCTTGTTTGCAAGGTTCTGAAATTGGTCAGCTCACTGCTTTTTAGTGGTTCTTTTCCTGGCTTCAAGGAGTTTCGTTCCACACATGCCCAGATCATTATTCAACCAAAGATTTGAGAGGAGCTCTCTGGAGTTCGTGGTATTCTGCTCACAAATTTTGACCTCAACAACTTCTACTTTTCTCTCTTTCTCCTCCACTCAACAAAAGCTCTGGGCTCTTTTTGGATTTCCTCTCCTTGTGCTACATCCCAGAAACTCCTTCAGGGAGTAAGCTGGGATAATTGTGGGCTGAGCTCATTTGCTTTCCTGTCCTCTGGCGTTATGTGATATTCAATGTCTGAAAACTGCTGTCACTCAATGCATTCTCTATGCTGATTCTGTCAGACCAATAGCTCTAAAATATAAGTCTAGAGTTATTATCTAGCTTTTTACATCCTAGTGAAATTCCATTGCCCTGAGGATAAAGTCTGACATCCTTAACCTACCTTATAAAGCCTATAAGAGTTGGGCTGTTTGGTGGTAAGCAATAGACACCAACATATCTGACTCTAGCAAAAGACAAGGTCCACCCCAACAGAAACAGCACCATGCTGGGGCCACCACGGGACCGGGACATCCAGAGCCAAGCCTCTCCCCCTATTTCAATGATAGCAAAATATATATGGTAGCCACTTTGTATTTTAAAATAAATAAATAAATGTTTAAAAAGAATGTTTTTTTAAAAAAAAAGACAAGGTCCATTGGAAGGTTATGGAATAACATACAGATCCAAAGGAAAAGCTGAGGCATAGGCCTCAGACAGTCAGGAACCAAAGGAATTCAGAGTGTCTGAGAGATAAAAACTCCATCCTGTCCTGCTCCCTGGGTGTCTCAATTCTGGAATCAAATGAGGGGCCCAGAAAGTATTTGTCTAGTTGGCCTTATGGTGGGTCCTATGGCACCCTCTGACCTGCCATTGCTTGAAAGTTCTACACAGGTAGCCTACAGTGGGAGAGCAATGGTTCTCACAAGGGGGAAGAGGGAGAGGTACTACACAGCATGAAACCCTGCTAGGCTTTCAGGATCTGGCCCTACCCTGCCTCCCTGAGCCTCCTCTCCCCAGTCTTCACACCATAAAGCTGCTGCTGTGGACTAACGCCATCCCTCACAGTGTCACTAACGTGTATCTCCAGGCTCCTCAGGCCTCAGTGCATTTGCACCTGTTATTTTTACTACCACAAATCACTTCTCACTTTTGCTTTTGAAAACAAAGCCACCACAACTAACTGAGATACTACCACTTCTGCTTCAATGCCCTAACCTCCAGGAAGCTTTTCTTCACCCTCCTAAAATAGGTGCCTATTCTCTTTCCTTCTATAGACCTATGCTTGCTTCCCCAGTAACACCATATCTGCACACTGTGATGATTCATTTCCATGGCTTCTCAATAGACTCGTAACTTCTTGGGTACAGGGATAGTCTTGCTTATTTTGATATTTTGCTCAGCACATTAAGAGGCACTTCAATTTCTGATTAATGTCAAATAATATATTTTCCTGTAGGGGACTCTACTGGATATGGATGGGTCCCAGCGAACTCTCAGCCAGAACTTAGAACTCAGATTTCAATACAGTGAGGATAGCTGCTGGCAGTGGTTTGTCATTTACACCAAACAGGTGAGTTCTCAGGTCAGAGCATGAAAATATTTGTGCTGAAATGCAATCTTGCTGGCTCGGTGGACAAAGTGCATCACCTTAACCCAGCTAAAGCAGGGGGGACTAATGGGAAATATCTTTTTTTTTCTCTCTTTGCTTGACTTTCTTTATTTCACTGGTCACCAAGACTTTCATGTCAATTAGAAATGAATTTAGTTACTATGTTAGTTTTTTGTCACTGTGACAAAATATCTTTGATAATCAACTAAAAAGAAGAAAGGGTGGGCCAGGGATAGTTCGATTCCTGCTACCAAAAAAAAAAAAAAAAAGAAAGAAAGAGAAAAAAAGAAAGGTTTATTTTGGTTCATGATTTCAGAGGTTTCAGTCCCTGGTTTCTTGGTCCCATCACCTGGGCCTGTATAAGGATATACATCATGGCAGGTAGTATATAGTAGAGCAAGGTTGTAGACCCCATAGCAGGTAGGGAGCAATAAAAAGAGAGGAAGGGGCTGAGTTCCAACATATCCTTCAAGGGCATATCCCAGTGAGTGACCTAACTTCCTCCAACCAGGCCCTACCTCCTAAAGTTTTCACCATGTTCCAATGACCATTCCTTCAACACGTGAGCTTTTTGGGACATTTAAGATCGAAACAACAACAACAAAAAAAGATCTAAACCATCGTAGATATCAAGTAATGCAGAGTAAACTAACTGGCTTAAATGAGGGCCAGAAATAATTTTTCTTAAAGATCCAGATCATGAATATTTTAGGATTTGAGGTCCATTTGATCTCTGTTGCAATGGCTGGGTTCTGTTAAAAGAAGTTACAGATAATGCATAAAGAAAAGACCTTTTTTCTAATAAAATTTTTATTTACAAAAATAGTGTGCTTGATTTGTTGCTGCCCTCTGATGTAGACAATACAGGAGTTTGTTTGTTTGTTTCAAATAATACTAAAATAGATGACTGGCACTCTGATCATTCCCTTGGTCTTTTGCAAGCAAATAAAAAGCTATCTCTCACTTTTGGAAAACAAATGCTTTACTTCAGAAACTTCCAAGTAAACTTTCATTTGTCTCATTGGTCAGAACTGGACCATCCAATCACCCTAGCTGCAAGGGAGTCTGGAAATCAAGTGTCTGGCAAAGAGGAGCCAGATACATGATTGATTTATAGGTAGCATAAATCATTGCCTGGGCCCAGCACTTCTTATCCCCCCCAAAATCAAGGTCATTTAGGAAAGAAGAAAGCAGTGGCTGTTGGCTAGCTAACTATCCAATGTCATGGGCTTATAATTAAAATAGGAATAGAAGTCCTAAAATAATTAATTTTTAAAATAACAAATCCAATTAAAAAATCTTTTAATGAATTTAAACTACTTCAAGTTGGAATCAGAACCACAGGTGTCCTAAAATGGAGTCAAAATTTTGTTATATTCAACTTGAGTTCTACTGAATTCCATGGAACATATCTAGTTTTGGGCAACTAAAGCCTTTTTAAACTCTAATTCTAAGACAGTCAAAGTCATAACATCAAAGTCTTCTGAAAAACATAAAGCACTAAACTGTAATCCTCAGTTGAAGAAGTAGGTTTTTAGGGTCACTTGGTGGTGTTAGCTTAAGACAAAATTTTATTATGTAGTTCAGGCTGGCCTTGAACTCACTATGTAGCCCAGGCTGGCCTCACACTCATGGTGATCTGCCTGCCTAACCCTCCTGACTGGTGGGATTACAGTATACCTCACCTGACCCAGCCTTGGTTCACTCATTTATTCCCCTGTCAGAGTGCTAAGTGCAACTACATTGTATTATTTTTTAATCTAAACAGTAGTGAATGAGTTTAAGCCATGGCAGAGAGAGGCATAGTAAACATTGTTTTAAGGGATTCCTAGTAAGATCTCATTTTCTTTGGAACATTTCATTGATGTGCACCTAAGGGCTACTTTTGCAAAAGACAGAAATGTGACTTGCATGCCTTGCAAATACAAGTGAAGGTTTGGGCCAAAATCTTTTCCTATGCTTTCTTTTTTTTCTTTTCTTTTCTTTCCTATGCTTTTTTAAACAAAAGCTCAGTTTATATTTAGTAAACTTGACCTGGTTTATAGCAGAGCAGTTTGTTTGCATACACAGTAAAATAAAAGGGATGCAGTCCGCATTTTGAGGTACGCACTATTAAGCATCCTTTCCCAGCTGCATCAGCACGGGGTTCATTGGTTAACTATTTCATGTGCATGTATGTATATCATTTATGTGCTCTTTCTGCTTTGGCCACTGCCCCGGCCTGGGTTTCTTGCTCTCATCTGCTTCTCCTCTCCATCATCTCCTCAGCAGTGACCATCCGTGAATACAATCCTATACTAAAGTCCTAGAGTCTCAGGCCTTGAGCTTTAGTTGGCTGAAACCTCAGTAGGATGAGAAGAGAAAACAGCAATGCAAGAAATAAGAGCAGGACAAACAAGATAAAGGATTAGTGAGAGAAGAGCAAATGGGAAAACCATAAGGCACCTTATATTTGGCACAAAGGGGTACAGACCCTGGAAAAAGGAAGCCCCCATCTTTGTGTAGCAAGATATGCCAATGTGAGTGTCTTGGCACTAACAATGATGATTAAGCCACCAATTACGCTAGAGGCAGCTATCCATCTTGCTAGTTAGCGATTTAATGTATTGGAAAACTAAGAAACGAAGAAAACAACAAATTTCTAGAATTTCAGTAAAAGTAATAAGATGTTAATATATTCTTTCAGATAGGTTACTATTTATAATATTATAATAGTAACTCCTTCAGCAATTATGATGTAATTATATGATTCATCATCAGTTTATTTGATTATAATAAGTACTTCATATTATTTATTGCTCATACAACATGCTCCGCTTATAAACTAATAAATGGGTTCAAGTGGGGAGTTTTAAAGAGAAGAAGATTTGTAATGAGATTCTGGCCATTTTTTATCTGCCTTTAAATTTTACTGTAAATATATCCATGTAATTGAGAAAATTTATGCTTACATGTTAATTGAATTTTATGCAAATTTCTGGAAGTTAAAGAAGAAATCTAAATTCTTATCAGTGTTCTATTGTATCTTAAGCAGAGTTCAAAGTCTGCTATGTGGTATGAGGAGGGAAGGAAGAGGAAGAAAACCTCTTGAGTACAGAGTGTTCTTTTTTTTTTTTTTTTTTTTGCAGCACCAGGCATTGAACTCATGACCTTGCGCTTGCCAAGCAGGCACTTAGGCCACTGAACTAGATCCCTGGTTACAGCATGTTCTTTATTTCTGGATTTCTTAGGCATTTTTGCTGAGTAGCTGCTTGAAAAAGATGATCTCAGAGAAGATGGCAAAGCTCGCTGCCGAGGGTCCAGAACTGGTAAGTGCTCTTATCCGTGTGTACTGCCCCTTTAAATTTCCATTGTGAGCAACACTTGGAGACCAAACCGACCTTGAGATTCTGGGCCAGCAGTTCTGGTCCCCAGGGAAGAGTCCACAGCCACCCAAAATGAGCTCCTCAGGCCTCTGGTGCTTGGTGATCAGGATGGCGACCCAGGGAAAGTCTATCTTTAGAATTCAAAGCATTTTTCCAGGGAAAAGTCATCTTCGGATTACTGAGAACTCTAGAACTTTCTAGTCACACTGTTTTATTTCAGCCTCATCTTAAATGGAAGCTTTTAGATTTAACGTAAAACCCTCATGACAAAGTCAGGATCTTTCATGCAGTGGAGATGATCTTAAATAAACTCTGGTTTTCTCTAGAAAGAATCCACAACCTCCTGATACTTCCAGTGTATTAAATGGAAATGCCTTTAGCAGATGGGAGAAGGCAGAGAGTAGAAGAAACTCTCCAGCCTTTTTTATCAATGCGAAGTTAACTTTTTTTTTCTACATCGTATTTACTTATTGGAGGCCCAAGTACTAGAAACTCGCTGAAAGAGTTGGTGGGTAGGCTGCAAAGCCAAAAATTACTGAGATTTCAAATGTTCCTAATTACCTGGAACTCATCATGATATAAGCATGTCCCAGATAAGACAGTACAGTTTAATTTTAAAAAAAAGATTACAAATACTAATGCCTGGTTGACATTTTTAAGTTTAATTATTTAATATTACACTAATCTTTTAAAAATACAACAGAAAATAATCGGAAACTTCCCTAATGTTGTTATTTAAATTTAACGACATTAATGTTGTTACATAAATCCTTTCTAAGAGGATAATGTCTTTAGTCTAACCTTAATCTTTATTTGACTTTACAGCTTTTTTTCCTAAGAAAATAATTGCATGTTCTGTTTAATCTCTTTCTTCTAGAACTGAACTATGTTCCCAAGGAAAATAAATTCACTGCCTCCTTGTGATTGAACAATTCAAAATGTTCTAGAGAGTAGTAAATGAGGCAGGCTCTTTTTTAAAGGAGTCATAAAATCCAACCTCTTAGGCAGAGTGAACCCTCTCAGGCTTTGATTATTATATATATAAAAGAAGAAAGAGCAAAGTAATTAACTGAAGTAGCCTCATTAAAGGGAAGGAGTGCCCTCAAATGCGGATGGGTAAAACATAAGCCACTTGATGCAGGAAATACTTGGACAATGAATCGCTAAAGAGTTGGCTTAATAAAACGGGGAAGGTAATAATCTATTTAAAGTTCTTAAGGAAAAGAATCATGCTACATTCCCTAGATTTGCTCATGAATTGAAGTCTACCATTTACCACTGTGACTAATAGAAAATCAGCATATTAGTCGACACTTTTATATCATTTAATCCAAATAGTCATCAAGCTTTATTTCCACAAACTATTTCTTTGCTCATTTGGGTTCTTGGAAAGAAAAGTTAAGACTCCTCTTCTTGAAAATTGGGTTTTCAAAGCATGTTGAGGTGGTTGTCTGTCTGTGTTTCATCTGTAACATTGTCTTCAAAGACCTAGAGAGGATAGAATCCCAGAAGGCAAAACGCAGCACATAGACAGATGAGCCCTTTGACCTCACACTGAGTGCTGGACCTCCCCACAAAGGACAGAGGACTAAAGCCATTTCGAGGCCTCAGGTAGCTGTGTAAGTGTAAGACTGGGATGGTCAGTTTCTTCAAGGCAAACACATAGTCTCAACCTTGAAGTCACTTGTAAAGAGTCTATTTGAACCAGGACTCAGACATCTCTAAGAAACAGATTCTGTGTCCAACATTTTGTTAATCTTGAACATTCTGAATCAGGGGGAGACACTGAGCAAAACTGTAACCAAATGAGCCCCATAAATAAAGTAGATGGTCCCTAGAAACAGATTAAATAGTATTGGGTTTTCCTGTTAATATGAAATGAACGGAAGAAGAAATTTAATGTTAATTGGAAGTTAATTGGCCTAGTTAGCTTTAGATGGTCCTTTCAGAGATGAGATTTGAATCGTTTATGAAGTCACTAAAATTTGAGTAAAACAAATGCAGTAAAGAATGATGCAAGCACACAACCACCACACAAATTTTCTTATTATATACCTAAAGACTGTATTAGGCAGACAAGAAGAGCAGGGGGATGTAACATTTTTCCTAAAGCTATGCTCCTATACAAAAGCCAAATATTTTGTTAAGACTTACTGCTTTTAACTAGAGCAAAATTATTAAAGATTGTTTTGCTCGAAAATAAAATTCATTTGCCAGCGTTGGGTTTAGTTACATATGACAGAAAATAAGACAAAGCATGTGTCTTAGGCACCAACATATGACAGCAGTTACAGAATGGCCCCAGGGGACAGTTTCAGAGCCAGGGGAAAGTGATGGTACAGGACTAAGTGACCACATTAATAGAAGCCACTGTAAAGAAAAAAGAGAACATGCAGAAGAACCACGCTAGGAAACCAGATTTCACCTTCGCCAACCTTATTCCCCCTGCTGCGTAAAGCGCTTAAAGACTTCCTACACTGAGTTGAGGAAACTGATTATGTGAGATCACTTCACATTTATAGTGGGTTGTATTTTATTTATTATTACATAGGGAAAGTGAGAGGAAGAAAACTTGTAAGAATTTCCCCCCAATTTCTGTATTTCATTGCATCTGACCATAAACTAAAATGCAATGTTGTAAAACAATGAAAGCAATAGCTTAGCTAAACATGGCATCGGAGCATTAATGTCTCATTTACCAAGCCTTAGCTGACTTTTTACATTATTGATATACAGGCTTCAAATATATGACTGACCATTTCTATTTAAAATACTAACCTAGGGGCATTCCTGAGTACTGTATATTCCCTTAAAGCAATTTATTTTGCGGCAAAATTAAGTGAGCTATAGTCAAAGGATAATGCTCATTTGCAGTGTCATGTCGTTTGTTCCATTTGTTATGAAATGTCCCACTGTCTAGTTTCATGAGTAATAAGCACTATGAGGCAGCCTAATCAATTTGCCCCTACATTCTGTCACTTATGAAGCCTGTATTTGCCAAGTGGCGGCTACAAACCCAGGATCCAGTGTCAATCAAGGAGGAGAAAGGCAGTTGGGACAGAGACATTTGACCATGGCGTGATGCGTCCTGTGCCTTGTGGGAGATATGCACAGAACGCAGAGTTGTTCCATGGGCTTCTTCTGTGGGGAAGTGTCGGGGCACTCTGTCCCTCAGCCCTTGCTGGGTCACATTTACTAGGTGTGCTGGACATCCCTCCCCACCCTGCTCAGTGCCCCATTGACCAACCCTGTGTGCTGTGACTTTGCTTTCCTTGAGGTCACCCTGCGGGGATCCCAGCAGGAGACCGAAGGTTGGGGGAGAACAAGG
>RJWT010045475.1:0-11630 GCA_004365215.1 Cuniculus paca
ACTTGACCCAGCAATACAATGGCACCTCGGTTCACGAATTTAATTCTTTCCACAGTATCGTGCTTAGAATTAAGTTTCTGAACCGAGGTGCCACTGGACCTCTGCTGATTTTTTCCCAAGAGTTCAGGTTATCATAGTATAGTGACCCCAGCATACCACCCATGTTGATAGCAGCGCAGTTCACAGCCACTCAGCTCTGGAAACAGCCTTAATGCCCTGAACAGATGAATGGATAAAGAACGTGCAGTGTATACACACAGGGGAGAGTTATTCACCCATGAAGAAGGACGGAGTCAAGTCATTGTAGGAAAATGGATGATCTTATAACCCTGACATTAAGTGAAGTGACCCAGACACAGCAGGTTAAATACCATGTGGTTTGTCTTTGCCGAGAAAGTCAAAGTATAAATAAAGAGCAAAATAAAGGATAGAGGTAGGAAACAGGGAGGTAGACTTTTTGGAAGAGGATCAGGGAAAAGGAGAAGGGAAGGAAGGGGGAAGGGGGCGGAAAATGGGACACAATTTTGTATTTATATCCCAGTTCCCCAACATGAATATAACTACATGTTACAAACATGTCAAAAAGGAATAATTATAATTTGTGACCAAAGTAGATATTATTAAAATGGATGGATATAGAACTGTATCTGCTTTTTCCCCCTCATTATGATTTTTAGGGGAAAAAAAAGAAAAGGAATAGCTGCTTTCCCTGTAGACGTAAAAACAAACTCAGTAACAGTTCATTAAATTTATAGCGTATGGTTGTGTAATTTAAATGATCGTGCCCTGTATTTCAGAGAATTTGTGAAAAATGCTTGGGCCGATATTGAACGCTTCAAAGAACAGAAGAACCGCGACTTGAAGGAGGCCCTCATAAGCTACGCGGTCATGCAGATCAGCATGTGCAGAAAGGTGGGCGCGGGGCTGCGAGGTGTGCGGGGCTCGTGTGCGGGTGCAACGATGTCGTTTTCATTCTTCCCTTCTAGGACTTTTCCCAATTTCTCTTCTTAATGCTGGAAGAGAGGTGTTGTCATCACAGTGTTGCTCACTATGTCTGCGCTCGTCTGTAGAGCCCGTTTGTAACCTGTGCCTTAAACCCAGGCTGCCAGCAGGGCTGTCACTGTATGATGTTCTCAGCAGGGCAGTGAATCCACCTCTAATAATGAGGGGCTCTTCGGTTGGAAAATGGGTTCAGTGGTATTTGGGAAATGGGGATGTGATACGGTTTGTTGGCAGAGTCATCTTTCATGTGGCTGATTCCCTTAGCGAAAGACTTGAACACAGGCTTTTCCTGGGTAAAGTACATATTTTGACAGCAACAGAACCCTTTCTGAAACGCTGTTCCGTGAAGAACCTCAGAAGTATTTCTGAACTTCTTTTTCGTAACCTAACATCTGTCACTGGCGACCACAGCCAGAAGCCACGCTGTGTCGTTTCCGGGACACAGCCTAGTGCCCCTCGGGTGTGCCAGGTACGTGCTCTGCACAGAGCGCCACCCCGAGCCCTAGGCCAACCTGCATGCTCCCAGGGACTCAAGGAGCAAGAATGTCCATATTTCAACAAAAAGGGATCTCCATGTTCCTGAAGACCTCAGAGGGGGAGATCACACTCATACAAACCTACAGTATATACAGTTCCTGTGCGTTCATTAGCCACAAGTTTTATTTTTGGTCTAAGAGACATCACTTTTCTTAACCTTTTCTCTGGTATCACTCAGCAGCAGTCGCAGAGACATTTGTCCCCCTCACTAGTGAAGAAAGCAGGCTCCTTTCGCCTTGGGCAGAGTGATGTTTATGCCTAAAGGACTTCGCGCGTGCTCTCCAGGTCTTCTGCAAGAGCTCAAGGTGGTGACTGGGAGTCACGCGGCTGGTGCAGTTCCAGCGCCTTGAGCTTCAGTGGTGCTTCTGTCCCTGGGACACGGGAGATGCTGGTGTCAGATACAGAGTGTGTGTCCCTGAAGTTAAAAGATGAATTCCGAGAAACAGCGGAGGTTAAGAGCAGGAAATTTTACTGGGAAAAGGCTGGGGAATAGGAACCGCTCCTGAGAGACAGGAGGGGTCTCGAATGGGCTGGCAGCGAGCCCACTGCTCAAGGGAAGCTTTATAGAGCAAGGTCACGAGGTGGGTGCGACATGGGACAGAAGTATGATTAACCAATAAGATTACAAGTACGGCCATGTAGGCAGTGTTGATCCGGTGGGAAACAGGTCACATAGCAAGTGTGTGCACGGAGGGCACCATTCGCCTTGATGGATAATCTACAGTCTTAGTATGTGTGAGAGGATGGCCCACACCTAATCTGCGCCACCACACCCGGCACACTTTTATATTTGAAAACTGACAGTGGCTTTTTCTTTAGAAACTTAGTGTCAGAAGTCAAGATTAACATTGTTTTTCTTGGATAAATGAGTGCTTATAGTTTGTATATGTTACTTATATATCAAAGTATATGAGCTTCATTATACTATTATCTATTTCCAATGTTAATTAAGTGTAATCTAACCGTTACTTGAATAGAATCTGTCGACTAAATTGCAGTAGTAATAAACCAAAACAGATGGGTGTGGAGGTGCACACACGGAATCCTAGCACTGGGAGGACTGCCATGAGTTCAAGGCCATCCTGCACTAAGAGGAAGACCTTGTCTCAAAAAATAAAAAAGTAAAAAAATAAAACCATGCCACTGTTCTGTCTTGTGTGGTGTCCCTCTCTCACACTCTAGGATGTACTACTTCTCCATTTTTATTTGGCCCAGACTCCCTTTACAGAACTTGTTTCTTTTCCTACCTTTAATAAAATTTTGCTACTGTTAAAATAATAATATAGTAATGAAGTATTTTAAAAATAAGTAGCCAGGCATGGTGGTACACCCATAATCCCAGCACTCTGGCAGGCTGAGGCAGGAGGATCTCAATTTAGAGCCTCGTCAGGGCAGTGTTGCAGTTTACCAACACTCCATCTCAAAAATAAAAAAGAAATAAGGCTGGGCATGGTGGTCTGTGCCTGTAATCCCAGCACTCGGGAGGCTGAGGCAGAAAGATTGCCTCAAGTTCAAGGCCAGCCTGGATTACATGGCAAGACCTGGTCTCAGAAAGATAAGAAGGAATAAGATGTAGCTCAGTGTGAAGGCCCTGGATTCGATTCTGAATACCAGAATAAATAAATGAATAATTAATACTTCTAAGTGTTTTCTGGGCAACCTTTTTGATAGTGAATTTTCTGGTTTATTGAATCAAGTAGGCTGAAGCTTTAAAAATACTTAATTGGCTTTCCAGTTACTTCATCTTTATCAGTTTGTTTTTAATTGTTACAAATGCATGTACTCATTGCAAGACTTAAATAATTCACAGGCTGAGCACTGGCAAGACCCTGTCTTAAAATTTGCAAAGTGAATTAGAGGCTTCGTGAGGGAGCTCGGAGGGAGGGTACTTGGCTGGCAATGTCCAGGACCCTGGGTTCAATCTCCAGTACCATAAAAAGCAGGCACAGTACTTCAGAAGCGTGTTAAGTACAAGCCCCGCATTCAGGGCGGGGCTTCCCACGGGCGCACCTTCCCTGGTCCTTCTGGAAAAGTCCTTCCTCCTTGTGCAGGACAGGGCTGCGGGACGCGCACGGGTGCGCTGTGTCGTGTGGGGGCCCTACCCCTGCTGGCCTCCGGCACCCTGCCGTGCACACGGCTTTACCCGGCCCATTGGAGACATTGAAAAGGACTGCTATTTTTTATTTCTTTGGCTGTGTTTTGTATCCATCAGGGAGGAGAGAAACTGAAAAGATTCTTGATATATCTTCTGTTGTCTGAAGCCTCAGTAAATATTGATATACCTTAATGCTTAAGTATTAAAAATTCCTTTCTCATAAATTAGCAGTTGTTAAATAATATGTATTTTGCTTATTGAAAAGGTAGCTTTGTTTTTACCACTTCACTGTGTTACAGGCTTTACCGTTACAGTTTTACCAACTTGCATTCTCCTTCCCCTATGTGACGGCATGTGCAGCTTGCTGCTCCGGAGCCTGCCGGGACCCTGGCGCTGGCTGGTCCTCAGCGCACAATTACCTTTTGTCAGAGTTTGGTGACGGAGCCGGGTGCTTCCCTCACAGTGCTCCAGGCACCAGGCCGGAGCCTCGCACCACACACCCAGATCAGGCTGCGAACTCAGTGTTAACTGTATGCGAGGCTGATAAATTCCTGGTTTGTCTCATGCATTACATTGAAAACAACTGCCCGGAAACTTGTTTAGTTTACAAATAGAAATGATATGAGTAAATGGGTTTATGATTGGAATCTTGAAAACTCATTTACAAGGGCTGGGGATCTAGCTCAGCGGTCTAAGCGCCTGCCCCGGCAAGTGCAAGGTCATGAGTTCAATCCCCGGTGCCGCCAAAAAAAGAAAGAAAGAAAACTCATTTACAAGTTGTAGGGATTCTTCCTCCATTCTGAAGATAAACTCATTCAAGACCATCTTTTTTTCAGAAGCATTAGACAGTTGCTTATATCAGGCATCTCCTGACCTGATGTTATATTTACTGGACAGGTTAATGATTCCAAAAACTTAAGTACTGTATGCTGCTAAGCCAGATACTTGGGTTTTCAGAATCCTTCCAGAATTGAGTTTTTTAAAATTACTTTTGTTTTTAGGGAATTCAAGTCTGGACCAATGCCAAGGAATGCTTTAGCAAGATGTAATCCTGTGAAATGAATTTCTCTTCAATCAAAGTGCCCCAAAACAGAAGCACAAGTAACTGAATTGAAGTTGCTATCCAGTATCACAAAAAATATATAAGTTGAATAAATTCATCTTTCTTTAACTTGATTATAGTTGTGTTTACATAGCACAAAAAGGATGTATTTAATAAAGAGTACATATAATTTGAGGTTTTGGGGATTGGTGCTGATTCCAAAACGTTAATTAATAATATAAACCAATAGATTGTCCGTCGGGCTTCTGAACCAATGACTGAATATCACCATGTCAATTTCGAGATGCTCCTTTCTATGCCAGCTGTTTCAGATCTGTTCACATAGAGTTTTTTTCATAAGAATGAATTCCTTTATTGACTCGGTAAGACCCACTAATTAGTTAAAGGGGGTTATTTTCTCTTGCCTTATAGTTGAGCTGTTTGGTTTAACAAAGCTCAGCAGAAATGTATTGTAAAATCTAAGGTTTTCTCCCACATTCATCAGTGCCCCTGTCCCATTTTCATAATCTAGAAAATGCCTTCCTTCAGTTTGTGTTTTATCAGAATTTTGTTACTGGGCAGAAATTTTACACGCCAACAAGTCTCAGCTTCTCAAACGGGAAACACATTGTTAGCATCTAGGAACTGCTCTACAGAAAGTTTCTCAGATGGAGTACATTGGTAGGATTGAGGAGCTGCTGTATAGAAAGTTTTAATTGAGCATTACTAATTCTCAATTTTTTTTTTTTTGTACTGGGGGTGGAACTCACAACCTTGCGCATGCCAGGCAGGCGCTTGTGCCACTGAGCTCACTCCCCAGCCCCTCAAATAATTCTTAACCTCAGCGATGAACCTGATTTCCTCTGCTTGGCTTGCTGCACATGGCATTTCAGGGTACGAGATGTCGCGTCTCCCCATGTGAGATCTCTGTAGTGAACATGTGTGCTCATTCCTCCAGCCAACGTCATCCTTTTCTGTTGCTTGGCTGTGATTTTTGTAAAGATAAATTATGTTGTTTTTTTGATGTGTGTGTTTGTGGTATCTGTTCAGAAGCCAGCCACCCTCATTTGCTAGCTTTGCAGAATCTTAAATGTGTATTCATTATTTTAATGATGTTTCAAAATAATCCCTAGTACTGTGTAACATTTGACTTTTTTACATGTTTAAATTGTTGCTGGATTTTTGTGCTGTTTGCCAAACTTATACAATAAATAAATGAAGTCCGTGCTGATTTTCGGAGGATTTTTGTTACTTTAACCTGATGATCCCTACATATCAATATGTGGTGCCTTGAGGGTGTAATATTTCCTGTAGTGTTTAATTGAATAAATTTGTCTTACACTCAAATGTTGGGTTTTTTAGAAGTAAGATACTAAAATGAGATACGAGGTGGGTTTTTGAGGTGGGCGGTTACCGGTTTTTGGCAGGAGTGGGAGTGGTTTTTGCTTTGTGTGGCAATGCTAGAATGTAACTGTGGGCCTTTGGATTGAACTATACCCCAGCCCTTTTTTAATTTTTTATTTTGAGATGAGGTCTCACCAAGTTGCTAAGTTCCCAGGCTTAGTAATCCTCCTGCCTGAGCCTCTCAGAGTGCTGGGTTTCCTGATGTGTGCCACTGTGCACAGCACTAGGCTTTTCCAGGAGATAACCTGGGTACAAGTGAAAGTCATATTTTGGGGCATGTTTCATCCCACTGGAGCATATCATCTCTTGACTAGTGACATGGAATCCCTTTCCATGTGGTGCGTGGAAACCCGAAGCCTACGGCTGGGGTGCAGGTCAGCAGGAGAAGCCTGCCACCGTGGGCGAGCCCCTGGGTTGAATCTGCAAACACTGCAACAACATAATGAAAAATAAAAAGCCTTCTCCCCCGAACTGGCTTCACACTATTAGGTTTTTTCTGTCGGCAGACCTCATGTGAGGAGGCTCTTTGCTGCCTGTTTTTAAAGATGAGTTGAAGCCAGCTGCCCTGTGAGCGCCTGTCCGTCCTCGGGAGAATCCCGCCCGCAGGCCTGCACCAGCTCGCACAGTGCAGCAAGACCTTGTCCAGGGCAGGCGCTGCGGGGCGGAGCTCGGGGAGGGCGGGTGGCACTTGCGATCGCGTGGCAGCGCCCGGAAGGGGAAGAAAGATGAGTGAGGAAAAGTGTTCTGCTGTCCTCTAAACACACAAGCCTGATCTTATCTATACTTCCGAATAGTTTAATGGATTGATTTTGAAATTTTTTTTTTTTAGTTTGCTTCTTTGATACAGACTGTACACCGGGCTGGCCTTGAACTCAGTATGTGGCGTCCTGAGGCCTCAGACTCACAGCAGTTCTGCGTCAGTGGCCCGGGTTTGGGATTACAGGCGTGCTTCCCCATAGCCCAGCTCGAAATATGTTCATAGCACAGGCAGTCCTTTTATGAAGAACTCTTAGAGGAATTTTTTTTTTTTTTTTTTTTTTTTTGCGGCACCGGGGATTGAACTCACGACCTTGCACTTGCCGCGCAGGCGCTTAGACCTCTGAGCTAGGTCCCCAGCCCTCTTAAAGGAATTTTATGATAGAAATCATTTCTTGTAATAGCCAAATTATTTCTTTAAATCTGCATTCAGTACTTTTCAGTATTCAAAAATCAGAAATTAAAATGATTTAAGAATTAGTTCCCTAAAGATAAGCCTAAAAATATAAGCAATGACCCGAAAAAAGGCATCACACAAGGTGTGGTGGTGCTGAGGCAGAAGGATTGTGAGGAGTTTGAGGTCAGCCTAGGACTCTGTCTCAAAACGAAACAAAAATAAAAGACTCATTAAATTCATGTAAATACTTAGTGACAGAAGATTTCATCCAGAGAGATTGTTGGTATGTGTGAGCCATTAGAATGAAGGAAAGTCACATTTAACCTTCATTCACACCCAAAAGCTTGTGTAGGATGAGTCACTGTAATAACAACATAGCATTCAAGACAGGAACTGAGGGTTCTTAACATTCAAGCATCTTTGGAAGAAACAAGATACCCAACTTGAACTATAGTGAAAAACAAAGAGTGAAGTCACAGGACACTGGAGTTTCTGTCCTTACAGTGGTCCCTGTATTCTTTCGCATCGTACCCCGGTGAGCTGCGTTTGCTGAGCTCCTGTGAAGTTTTCCCTGAGAATTGGAAACTCCCATCAAGGTTAAAACAGCAACCCAGAGAAGTGAACTAGTGAGAGGCTAAACCCGAATTGTACTTGCTTTCTAAATTAGGTAGCTTTAAACATGTTCATATTTTACAAGAAAGGGAGAAAAAAGGAAAAAACGAAACAAAGCTTTTGTAAGTGAGGGGAAGAGGGATTAAAGGGAGGGGAGGATGGGGAAAAAAATCTAGCTATATCATGTACAGGTACAAACTCATTATGAATGTGATCATTACATATATCTAAAACATTCTAAAAATTTAAGTTTAAAAAGAAGGTGAAAAATTGAAATCTATTAGTCAAGCTAAAGAAGAAAGTATATATTAAAACTATAATCAATACTTGAAAACAGATAAAATTAGAGCCAAAAGTGATCCTTTGAGACTAATAAAGTTAAATCCCTAGCTAAATTGTAATAAGAAAACGATAAAACACAAATTACCTTTATTAGGAATGAAATAGGGGCATTATTATAGATCTTACAGACATTAAAAGGGTAGTGAGAGCCCAGCATGACAGTTCACATATGTATTCCCAGCTATGTGGGAAGCTGAGGCAGGAGGATCCCAAATTCAAGGCCCTCCTGGCTTAGTGAGACTGTCTCAAAAATAAAAGAACTGGAGATGTAACTCAGTACTTCCTGGGTCAATCTCCAGAATGAATAAATGATAGATAGATTATAGAAACCAGTAAATTAGATGAAATCAACAAACTCCTTAAAAAATAGACCTTGCTAGCCAAGTGTGGTGGCACATGCCTGGAATCACAGTACTCAGGGAGGCTGAGGCAGGAGGATCACAAGTTCAAGCCCAGCCTGGGCAGTTTAGCAAGCCCATGTCTCAAAATTTATTTTTTCTTGTTTTGTTTTGTTTTGTACCAGGGATCGAACTCAGGACTTTGCACTTGCCAGACAGGTGCTTGTGCTGCTGAGCTAAACCCCCAGCCCCTTGTCTCAAAATTTTTTTTTAAAAAAAGTTTGTTTTTTTTAAGTGCTAGGGATGTAGCTCGGCCGTGGAGCATTTGCCTAGCACATGTGAGGTCCTGGGTCCAAGCCCCAAGACTTTAAAAAAAAAAAAGTTAATCTGTCATATTAACAGAATAAAGGAGATGGAGCTCATGCAGAAAAAATTTGATAAAATTCCACTTTGGCTCCTGATTTAAAATTCACCTAAGTAGGAATAGGAAGAGATCATGGATCATTCCCATTCCATGGAGGACTCCGTGAAGAACCCACAGCTAACGTTATTCTTGGAAAGTTAAGCTCCAGAAAGAGGCAGCCCTGTCCCCTAGACGGTGCCCTGCCACCCATGCTGCAAGTCCAGACTTCTCCCTGCTGCTTCTGGCTGGCAGTCCCCACCGCCCTCTCAATGGCTGCTAGACCTGGACGGGGGTGCCTGGGCTCGAGCTGTGACAGTGTGTTCGCCGAGTGGGCCTGGAGCCCGGGAAACTGGGGAGTCTGTAAAATTCACCTCAGAGGAAAGTGAAGCTAGCGGAATCAAATGGACGTTACCTTTTTCACATACTTCCCTGAGAGAACCACCACTTAGTAGAAGATAAATACCTGGGCACTCAGCGGGTCACTCTGATGTCAAAAGATACGGGTGACGCAACAGTGCTCCCTGCCAAAGCCAAGGCAAGCACAGCGCAGCCATGCCTTGCCCGAGGTCTCAGCCAGCATCTGAATCCAAGGAGGATGCTGCATGACCCATCTGCACCGTCCTAAGGTTTCTCCCTTGGGGAGGAGCTAGGGACTTCAGGTGCCACGGACCTGCGGGGAGAGGCCCTGCTGCAGGTGCATGCGTGTGGGAGGGATGGAAAAGGGGACTTTTAGGATGCTTGTTTATGATGCTGTTACGTGACTGAGAGTTTACAAGTAGACGGAGAGCCAGTGTGGTACAAAACTCAAGACCAAAACTCAATAATAAAATAATATGATGGAAGCTTTCACAATTATGGTGGAAGATTTCCTGTTAAACACTCTAATTTATATATTGGTTTATCTTTACCTTCTCAGAATTCATCCAAAATTACAAGAAAGGATTTTTTTAAATAGGTACTGACTCCATACATTTCTGCTGCTGTAAAACTAAAATCTTAGATCAGGTAATTTGTAAACAATAGAACTTTATTTCTCACAATCCCAAAGGCTGGGAAATCCAAGGTCAAAGTGTTACTGGGTAGTGTGCTTCTAAAAGTGGCTTGCCAACTAAACGTGACCAGTTTTAGGTTGCTGTCCTGGAGGTACAGTCCAGTTGAACAAAACAAACAAAAAGGCAGTGACAAAGTTTATTCAAGAAAGCAAAAAGTAGCCACATGTGGTGCCGCATGCCTATAATCCCAGTACACGGGAGGCTGAGGCAGAAGTTCGAGGCCAGCCTGGGCTACAGAGTGAATTCAAGGTCAGCCTGAACGGCATAGCGAACAAGACCTTGTCTCAAAACAAAAAAAACCCTAAAGCGAAGGAGGGAGAAACTGGCTCATTTTGCAGAGCAAAGTTGGGCCAAGTACAGAGAAAAAGAGGGTAAGAGTGAAGATAAAAGTGCACATGTGTCTGGGAAACGCGGGGTGGGTTATGGTGGAAAGTTACCGTAGCACCACTCCTCACGGCTGCCTTTCTCTTGTGCTGTCTCAATCTCGAGGAATCCCACGAGAACCTCTCTGTGCAAGTCCTGAGAGGCGATGCTGGGATCCCACGTCTCGGGCTGACATCGGGTCTAGGCCCTACTGTTGAAAACCTGCTTGCGTTCTCACAAGAAGTCCAGGCGCGGGCTTCGGGAATTGTGCCATGCACGTGTCTGGGATCTTGCAGTCTCTCAGGAGCTGTCCTATTCCACGTTCCCATTCCCCAGTAAATTTTCTTACTCTGGAGAAAAAAAATTGCTCAACGTCACTAATCATTAGAGAAATGGAAATCAAAACCGCAGTGACACTCTGGGAGGTGGAGGCCAGAAGATCTTAAATTCAAGCCCAGACTGGGCAACTCAACGACTGAGTCCTTGTCTCAGAATAATTATTGTGGGATCCGTTTCTGTGTGTATACTCAAAAGAATGGAAGGCAGGTTCTTGAAAAGATATTGGTAGGCGCACACTTACAGCAGCGTTACTCACAACACGTAAAACACAGAAGCAACCAAGTGTCTACTGATGGATGAATGGGTAAAGAAAACGTGCTATGTACATAACAATGGAATTTCACTCAGCTGTTGAAAAGAAAGGAAATCCTGACACAGGCCACAGTCTGGATCAAGCCTTGAGACACTGCACTGTGTGAACTAAGCATATCAAAATCACAAGTCCTGGGCCAGGGATCTAGCTCAGTGGCCTAAGTGCCTGCCTGGCAAGTGCAAGGTCATGAGTTCAATCCCCGGTGCCACATAAACAAAAAACAAAAAAAAGAAATCACGAGTCCTGTGCAGTCCCAGCTATATGAGGAGCCTGGAGCAGTCAGAACCATTGGAACAGAAATTACAAGGTCGGTTACCAGGGACAAGAGGGGGAAGTGGCTTGTTATTTAATGGGTCCAGGCTTTCAGCTTCCCAAGGTGGAAAGGATACCGACGATGGGTGATAGCTGCACATTATGAATGGATTTGGTGCCACTGGACCGTACTCTTAAAAAATGGTTAAAATGGTCAATTTTATGTGTACAGTATTTTACCACAGTAGAAAATTCAGGAAGTAATTTGTGGGATTCTGATTCATGGCATTGTGGACAGGGGCTAGAAAATCTGCATTTTTCCCAAATGTCTGAGGTGAGTGACAAGCAAGCAAGTTGGAAACGCTGCGTTGGAAGGACAGAGG
>RJWT010045476.1:0-11611 GCA_004365215.1 Cuniculus paca
AGTAGATGTTGCTTTTATGAGTTAGATCTAAAATGTCCCCTCAAAATGTCATGTTCTCTATAGTAGGGCTTTTGAAAGGTAACTGGATCATGAGGGCACTACAATACCAGTGGACTGATCCATTGATGAGTTCACGGCTCACTGCAGTTAGGAGGCGAGCCCTGCATGGAGGTGGTCACTGAGGGTGTGACCTGGAAGGGTGAATTCTTGTCCCCAGTTCCTCCCTTCTCTCTAGGCATCCTGGCTGCCATGAAGTGAGCAGCTTTTCTCCGCCACACCCTTCTACCATGCTGTGTCTCCCTGTAGCTACCTTACCATGGTCTGCAACTGCTGAAAACCATGAGCCAAAATAAATCTCTCCTCTTTTACATTGTGAATACCGATTTATGCCAGTAACAGAAAGGTGCCCAATACAGTTGCCATATAACTATATATATATATATGCAGACCCCCTAAGCAGAAAGGGGATCTGTGTAGAAGGCAACAGTACACATGTGACAATGAAGTCACCAAGACGAAGAAAATCACTCAGAGACTTGACAGAGGGAAGAGAAAAGGAAACAACCTTGATAACAATAGGTAAAGAAGAGGCAGAAATAAACCAGATGTGATGCACATGCCTATAATCCTAGCTCCTTGGGAGACTGAGGCATGAGAATTGCAACTTGAAGGCCAGCCTGGGCAACTTAATGAGACCCTGTCTCAGAATCAAATAAAAAGGACTGGGGATGTAGCTCAGTTGTGGAGTGCTTGCCTAGCATGCACCTGCAACTGGATCCAATCCCCAGGACCAGAAGAAGATAAAAGAATCATTAAAATATCTCTTATAAAAATCTGAGGCATTAATTGAGAAACTTCAGAATCACTGCCTTTATAAGAGAACCTCATTACACTAACATCTTGATGAAGAGGTAAAAATGTTTAAAGGCACAGGCTGTAGGACAAAGACAAAAATGTAATGATCAAGTAAATGTTTCAAAAGTTCCCTGTCCTATAACAATTTCTTTTACATGGATGTAAGGCATGGTGTTTGATTCTCAACACAAAATTAAAATATTAATTCTAGTTTTAGTCTTTACTTCTGTCTCCCAAGATACACATATTTTGATTCAGTAAATCAAATTTAGGGTTAAACCACTCAAAAACCTATTCAATGTTTTCGATACATAAACATAAAATGTTAAAACTTTTTGTTAGGAAAAGCTTGTGTTTAAGATCTTATTGCCTGATAGACTTAAGAAAGTTGCTTTTACTTCTTCAGATGGTATTAAGGAAAAAGAATAAAAAAACCACCAAGATTTTCAAAATTTAATACTATTGCTTCATTGTATGTTAATACCCTTTTCAACCACTTCAAATCCTGGTGGGTGCTTATGAGAACAAGAGTAAGTACTATCAGCAGGATGTTGGCACAACCTGAGGGAATCCAATGTCAATAATCCAGGAAGGAACACATGGAAGAAAACATGGACAGTCCATCTTGACCAGTTTGAGTAAACAAGGGCTCCTGAAAAATTGCTGGTGACCAATGTTAGTTGTGAAGTACTAGAAACTGGAGTCCTACACTCCTGGAAGGTGGAAGGCCATGGAATCTTTGGGACCCGGCAGTGGCTCTTGATGGTCCAGCCTTGGTGAAGGTAACAGCAATTAAGCAGGACCTATTTGGAGGTAACTGCAATAGTGCTACAAGAGGACACTAAGACGGAAAGAACGAATGGAAACACAGGAATGGCAGAAGTTCATGAGAATCAGAATATTCAGTGCCGTGGAGGGCAAAGGAAGAGGGGCTTCAGAAACATCCGTATAGTATGAACCAAAAAATGGCAGAAAAAAATTTACTGCCTTTTAAATTAAGAGGTCATTAGTGAGCTTTGATAAATTTTATAAGGGTTTTGGGAGGTAGAGTTAAAAAAAAGGGATAAAACTTTAGATTACTGTCCAGCTACTGTGCTTGCCTAGTGGTTTTTAAATGAACCCAGCTTTGTACTGAAATCTGCAAGTGTAGAGAGTCCTGCAAATGAAGGGTTTCATTTTCCGATATATTTCCTATATCCCAGTATTACAGCTGTCCTTAGCTCTTTGATTATAAGGAATACACATCTCATCTCTAATTAAGAGAGTACTTCTCTTTTAGCTTGAGTCTATTGCAAATGGTGTATTTGCTGGTTGTTTTACTGAATACAAATATTTTACACCGGATTTACAAATACTGCACTGTGATTTTATAATTAACAGGACAGCACATAAACTATCACTTATTGCTTGGCTGTCATTTTGAAGAAAAAAAATTAAGATTATTAAAGAGTTAAACTTACTGACCATTTTAAATGCTAAGAATAGCAAGGCTTCTCCTAATAGTACAACAGAAGGGGCAAAGTTCAGAGTTCCAAGTCCTCTAATTATGTAAGAGTTTGTTTTTTATAACCTTCCAACCAGATGCTCTTTTCAGGCTGGCTGAGCCCTGTACAGGAGTTGCATAATAGGAATTTATCGAATCACCCTTGAAATGCTAAACATTCACCAAAAAGTATAAGCATGAATATGTATTTCATCCATCATCACCGGATATTCATTTCATCCCATGAACTGGATTTTGTGTCTTTTGAAGCATATTAATCATTGTAACTCTTACAGGAAAATATCAAAGAAGAGAGGAGTGACTTACAGAGTTGCTATGTGAAGTTAGGGATCACAGTTATGATCCCACAATTAAAACTCACTTAGAAGGGATAAACCTCAACTAGAAAACAGTGACAATTTTAGGTCAAAACACACTTTTTTGGTAGAGCAGGAAGTAAGCAGGTCACTTGATCTCTAACACAGAGCCAAGGTAGAATCTAAATAAAGGTTCTCTGGAATCCCTTGGTTTTCACAATTTCATTTGAATACTTAGGTACATAAAAGAAATGCTGTGGATACAATGTACTTGTTAAAGACAAAATTCAAATCACACTGAGATTTCTGGTTCATATTCCCTTCTATATCATGACAAGAGGCAAACAAATTAGCCAAGAAATGAAATGAAAATAAAATGATGATGAACGAACAAGATGTGGCTTTTCAGTTGCTTTCAGGGGTAAAAAAGATGCTTTATTCCTAAAACTTGGAAGATGTCTATCATGCATTCCCTGCATGGTTGATAATCTGCACCTATGGCCATGTATATCCAGGGTTATTGAGAAATCCTACCTTGGCCAGACAAAGAAATTTCAGAATGATGGTGAGCTATGCATGTGGAAATGGACAGATCTTTCCACAGTTCAAATAAGAGCTATTACTGCAGTATTTTCAACACAGAGAAGAGCCTATGGTACCAACACAACCACAAATTATATTAAAATGTTCTGAGCTGCATTTATGAGTCTATAGCAGAAACAATTGAAAATCTAAATTACTGTATCTGTGGCCTGGATGTCCCATCTCAGCCTTAGAGGTCTGTGTGAAAGAAGTTCTCAAGATCATGTCCTTTAATACCTGGTTTTAATACCACTTGCCCCCCCCCATTTTTCTCATCTAATAGATTTGAAAAAAATTAAGCATTTTCCAATATTGAATCTCACAGCATTCATTCCTGGCACAGCCTAGGGCTGCTACCCCAAGACCTGTCCTTTTTGCTAATGAAAATAATTGATTTCTGTCCCAGTGCACTCCGGATCATTCTCAAGTATCCCTCAGATTTCCTCTTTTTCCTTCAGAAAAACAGGGGCACCTTTTCTGACAAACCTTGTTTTCTAAACATTTTATCACTTTTGTTCCTCTGTACTCCCTTCAATTTGTCCTTGTCCTTTTTTGAACGGGCTCACAGGAGTGAAATTCTCTGGAGGGCATTGGAGTAGTAGCCACAGAAATACGCAGATGTGTTTTCTTGATTTATCCCGTTTTTCTGTGGAAGCAACTAAACAGAGGCACACATAATTCTCTTTAAATTTAATGGTGTAATTTTCCTAGCTTAGCACATAATATATGCTCAACAAAATTCACTTTTTAGTGATATTATTTTAACCGATAGTTGGGAGAGAAACATATGACCATCACTCTTCTGCCTCTGTAGATGATGCTCTGCTACCCAAATAATTCAGTTTCCATTCTTTTCCTCGAAGAAAAAGTCCATGAAAGTCACTTTTGTTTGTTGGTTCGTTTTGTTAATAGTGTTCTTTTATATAGCTGCTCATGCTTTGTTTTTTTTCTCTATTCACTGATGATGTGTTTTTGTTCAACTTCTTTAGGAGTCATCCCAAGACTATCACGAGAGTATCATAAAGATGATGTACGATTTTCAAATTAAAATCAACCCACTCAAAAAGTCAGGATGGAGTTAGACTCTGGTCCCTGTATCTCCTCTCCCACCACTGTCTCTCTTTGCTGCTTACGCCTTTGAGAGCATTGCTCCTGTTTGGTTGATGAACTGAAGAGCATCCACTCTCCTGACCACCTCTTTTTTTTTTCCCTAACCACTTCTTTAAGAGCCCTTCCTCCTGCCCCAAGTGTGAACTTCTCCTCCACACACCCTTTATCACAGCCACCTGCCAATCAGCCCACCCCTCATTAGGATCAGGGAGGGCACCCGCCCGCGTAGTTTGTGTCCCTGCATTAGTCCGATAGAACTCAACTGTAAATTTACATGCATTTCCATCATAGGCTTCTCTGTACCCTACGTTATAGCTGTCGGCTTCCCAAAGGAAGGGAAAGAAAAAGACGAACACATAAAGTCTTACAGATAGAAATCATATCGGACGGCCAACTGTATCCGTCATAACTTGATCCAAAGTTATGGTGTTCTAACTATTGTTAAATTGTGGACACATTTCTGAAGTGTAGACTTAGCCATCTTGAAGTTATAACCCATGCAGGGTCACAGTAAAGAAGAGAAATTAGTTCTAATCTGTGTTACTCCTGAAGGTAAGACTCGCAGGGAGCAAACCCATCTTAATTCAGAAAAGGGAACTCTCATCTAATAATTAGAAGTGATCGGAAGTGAAACACTGTCTTTTTAGAGGTGTTCGGTTCACTGTCACTAACAACATTCAGACAAGGCCCGAAGGATCTTCATTATTGTGAGAAGTAGATGGGGTTTATCATATTGGAGACGGGGTAAATCAGTGGCTTCCAAATATTGATACTCGTTCCAACTGTATTACCTTGTGCTTAGTTAAGAAACAAGCAAACAAACTGAATACCCACGTCTAAGTACAGAGTCAGAATCTTTGTAGCTGATTCCGGGGAACGTGTATTTAAAATGTACCCCAGGCGAATCCTTGAACATGACCCAGTTTTCTTCCCACTTAAGCAGCAACAACTTCCGGCACTCCTGTCTAACTCAACTTCCGCTGTTCAGATCCTGCAGCAGGAGGTGAGCACACACTCCACCACGTAACTCACTTCAGCTTTGATTCTTTTCATGCCTGCATTTCAGTTCCAAAGGCCCCGTTTCTAAGAAGCTAAATTTAGTCAGAGATAAAATGTAGTTTAAAGTACACGTGTGAAGTGTTGTTAGAAGATTTGTAACGTCCCAGTGAAAATGCTAATTCCTGAGATTTGAAAATGCTAGACGTTGTTTTTAAACACATGGGGGCATGGAGCTCACAGAAGCAGCACGCTTTCAGCCCGGTAGGGGTAGAACCACGCCCACAGAATTTACTGGCATCTGGTCCAGAGGCTACTGCAGAAATGTTGCCCAATAACACACGTTGGATGTGTTAATAAACAATTTAATATGAAAGGCAGCTATTACGTCCAATTTCGCTGGATAACAGCTGAAGGGAAAGCTGTGAATACCTGAATTGCAAAGTGAACTTACATTTATGTAGTAAAATAAGTGTGGAATTGACAAATAAAAATGCATTCGTGATATGCAGCACATTAAAGAGCATGGGGCTTTGAAAAACTCTCATATTTATTCAACCTCTTGATTCATTTCCAATCTCATTTTACAAAAGCTTTGAGGCGGCTATAAAAATTACCCAGTGCAATGATAAAATGAGATCTCACCTATTGTTTTGCCTTTGGCTTGAAGGTCAGATGTCCTTTAAAAAAACATAAGCGATCTCATTTAGCCTTTGATGAATGTGTCCGTCTGCCATTATTACAAAACAGGAAAAGACAAATTATTTCCTTTCTACAAAAATAGATTCAAATTCTTACCAGCTATTATGTTTCAACTTGTTTAGACCTAACAAATTTAAAAATTGGTTTCCTTCTAATGAAGACTAAGACAAAGAAGAAGGGGAAGAAAAAGATCTTAGATCAAATGTCTGAAATGTTGCAAGGGTTTTAAAAGAAAAAAGAAATACACTTTAGAAGAAGGGCCCATAAATTCCTGACCTTTTATCTCTACTGAAAGAATCATTTAAATTCACGTAATCCTTGCAGTTCACGGAAGTGTAAGAGTGCACAGTGAGAACACGAACACTTTCATCAGTGAGGAGCAGCAAGCAACATGAAGGACCCCACAGCTTCCTTTGAAGTGAGAGGAGAAGCGACTTTCAAAACGCCAGCCTATCTATGTCTGAGAAAAAGGGGGAATCGTAGGAAGCACTGCAGTAAGATTTACAAGATCTGCTGCGGCACAAATTTTACAACTCTAAAACAACTGACAGATGTGTCTCAAAGATGGATAAAACGTAAAGGAAGAAACAACGATGACAGTAGTTTATTGTGATGGCTTTCTGACCTTGTGATGTGCTTCGTCTGCCGATAGACATTAATGAAAACAGAAATTTTAGAACCATTTTTCCATATCCCCTTTAAATAGAAGTTAAGATACCAAAATTGCTTTGACACTATTCAACATTTCTACCTGACACTGTCTGGAACTAAGGCTTTTTTTTTGAGACAGGGTTTCGCTATGCAGTTCAGACTGGCCTTGAACTGGCAGCGATCCTCCTGCCTCAGCCTCCTGAGTGCTGGGATTACTGGCATGCACCACCATGCCCGGCGACCTGAGGCATTCTTTTGTTTTTGGTCCTTCGCAACACAGAACAAGGACAGCCAGTGGACAGAGAACTGGAGGTTGAAGCCGAGACACAACATTATACTGTTGGAGGCTATAATGAAATTCGGATGCTCTATTTTGATAAACTTTTTGTTCTCTCCCTCTTACTGCAGAGTTTGACCACTCCAGTTTACAGATCATGGCCACAGTTTAATCAAATAATCCCAAAATAGAAATTGAAAATCCTATAGTGTAATAAAATTAAACAGGTCCCTTTTAGGAAAAGCATATTTTTCTGAGAAGCATCTCTCTCATAATAATTATGAAGTTAATACCATCAGAAAACAATGGACAGATAGGTAGATAGATATAAATCAAGGTAAAATTTAAATATAATAGGATATTCTAAGTTTGATTGATTTTTTCAAATATATACCTCAATATAACTATACTCCAGGCAAGATTTAGAACATTTCCATCACTGCAAACATTCCATATATCTTCACTTTCCCCTGATCTCTCAAACACCATATTTAGACAACTGTTAACCTGCTTTCTGTCACTATCTAGTGGATTTGCCTATTCTAAAATCTCATCTATGTGGAGTCATACAATGTATGCCTTTTGGATATGGCTTTTTAAAAATATACCCATGCTGTTACATTTGTCAGTAATTCATTCCTTTTTATTGCCAAGTAGTATTCTATTGTAATATGAGACCACAGTTGTGTGTTCATTCATCTGTTGCATTTACGGTTGGGTTACTTCTAGGGTTAAGATCTTAATTATGCTGCTGTGAATGTTCCTAAGTGAGTTTTATTATGGACATTCCTGTTAAACTCTTTGTACAAAGAAATAAAAAATAAAAAATAAACTCTTCGTACAATTTTAACTCCATGTTTATTTTTCCAATACTTTAAAAGGCACGCATGCAATATACACTGATTTCTCATGCAGTTGCACTAACACTTTGCAAGAATTACTGAGTAAGAACATTTCCTCTCTTACGAACTTTAATTTTATTTTAGATCTTTTTGTTTTCTTAGAAAAATATACAAAATGTCTAACAAATTTGCATGTACTCCATTTTACAGCTTTTGCAATCTATTCATTGCTGATGGTTTTATATACAATTTTACTTTACATTTAAGCATACTGTGTAAGTTATTCCAAGACACGCTTGGTAAGTGCGTTAAACCATACTATCCCTAAATTGGTAACCATGAAGAAGACATGATTCTCACATGCGAAATGCAGAACAACACATGAGATTCCATAGTATTGAGACAGTTTTACAGTAGGGAAGGCTGCTGTTTCTGGCAAATTGCCATTCTTTTCTAACTACTGCACCCTCCCCAACTCTTGATAACACTAAGAAGGAAGAATATCTGTAAAGTCTGGAAGATTGTAGACACTACCTTAGCAATGTGCTGCTAGATTTTTTTTTAAATCTTTGTTTAAAATACAGATGTCTTTCTGGTAAAGACTTGTTCCGGTAAGACACAGGTCAACTATATTTACCTCAGAGTACCAGAGAGTACATACAAAAGATATTGAACTTAGGGATTATCCAGACTTTATTCCTTATCAGTGTTTTAGGATTAAATTCTGTCTACAGAAGTCCTATTATCTCACTGACTTCAAAAATATTCCTGTTAACCTCACAGAAAGGCAGAAGAGAGTATGCAAACCTAAGGGCCTGCTCACAGGTCAGGAAGAGATATTTACAAATAATCACTCTAAGTAGAGCACCTATCACATAGGCAATTGAAACGGGATAGAAATGGTCTCTGAATTTTTCCTAGATCTAAAATCCCATGGGCCGACGTGCCATTATAATGATGGTGTACACACACCTACATTATATCTGTGGCAAGTTGATACTGCACAACACTTCGACATTGTTTTTGAGGCTCTTTATGATGGCCCTGACAGGCCTTTACCACATCTCTCTTAACCTGTGAGTTCATACTGTCCGTTCTATCCCTTTTCAATGATTCTTAGTCCTCACCTCCGTGACTTTCAACATGATGTCCCCTCTGCCTGGAAATATTTTCCACCCAGCTAACCTTTATTTCCTTTTTAGGACCCTATATAGATGTCATCTTATCTAAGAGGACTTATCTGAAGGTCAAGTCCGGGTTCAGTGCCATTCTTAGATATCTGCATGCCATCCCTCTATTTGCTATTTGTCTTTATTAACGTTATCTCTTAACTTTTTAACATTCCCCATTATTTGCGAGCTCTAAAGGCAAGAACTCTGCACGTCTCAGATGTGTTGTATTATCAGAGTTTACTGCAGAGCTTGGCACACAGTACGGTAGATACTTCACAGGTATCTGGCAGAAAATGAATGAATGAGGTTGAATACCTAAATCACTGTAGGAATGCAAAAATAACAGCCGATTGTTTAGCTTAGATGAGTGAAAACAAGCTTCCTGAAATAGGCGAGTTTTCACTGTGCTTTTTGAGAATAAAATCTGATAGGTGTAGAGCAGATTGGTTACGAGGCGGGGTAAAAAATAAAAAAGGTGTACAAAAATCTTAGGAATGAGACAAGATGTACCTGACCAAAAGGGTAGACTTTAAGTAGAAAACTGTTGGGAAACGGTGTGGCATAATTAAAAATCAGCGATAGATAAAACTATGGAGGCAGTGAAAGCACAGAAGCTGCTTTGTCAGAGGGCACGGTAGGCTTCACGGAGTGAAGCGAGTCTGTTTGACACAAGAGTGGCAGATCCATGCCATTGCACACTGATCCAAACCCACAGCACCAAGAGTGAGCCTACCATGAACTGTGGACTTTGAGAGAGAGAGACATGTCTGAGGGAGGTCCCTCAGTTGTGACATATGTCCTGCTCTTGTTGGGGACAATGACCATGAGGAAGGCTGTGCCTGTGGGGGTAGGGAGCTTATGAGACATTTCTGACTTTCTCGATTTTGCTGTGTCACTAAAACTGCTTTTAAAACACTCTCTAAAAAATTAGTAGTACAGCAAAGGTTTCAAGAGCAGTGAGCTAAAAACTTGTATCAAAAACAATGAAAAGTAGGGTTTTTACTTAGATAGGTATCATGCCAACGTGGTCTTCAGAGATACTGGTATTTAACAGTAATTGAGAAGAAAGTGCGGATGACAGCCAGACGGTTGCGTATCTGTAGACAGCAGGTCGTAAAAATGAGGGACTGCTTGGTATCTACACTGCACAATGTAGGCATTTTCCAAGTTCTCTCATCTACAGCTACCTCTAGATGAGGATCTTAGGGTACCTGGCAGGGTCCTTGGGGAGCACTGTGACACTTCACACTACTCAGTGTCAACTAGCATGGACATAGCAAAGCATGGGCTAGGACTCTGGAAGGAAAGAGCCTGTTTTTTTTTTTAAATAAACCTACGGTTATCTCATTTTCTTAAGGCTTCAGAATTTGATTAAGTGTTAAAAGTTGCAAAGCGGAAGTCAGGGTTTGATTAGATAATAAACACGTCATTAATTTTTCATACTTACACAGACTGCTTCTCACATGACAAAGCCAGCTTCTAAAAGTGCTGAAAAACCTTAACATTTTTAAATATTAAATTGTGACTCTCACATTTATCTTTGGCGATCAAATAAACCTGGAACAAAGAATACAGATTCTAACTGAATTAAATAGCCCAAGGAGGAAGCATGGGGCTGTGTTGCCTAAACAATTAGCCACTACTCACTGATTATGCTAAGCAGTGCACACTGGAGTGGTGAAGATTGATCAAGCCTTTGCCCACAATTTAAAAAGCTTTTCTATCAACAGTTTCTTTCATTGAACTAAGAAACAAAGAGCCTTTGCAATTTTTATATTAATTGTCTTTAACTGGAGACATGGGAATTCTATCCGGTACTGATGTTCACAGGCCTTAGCAGAGATCAGTAACTGGTGAGCGTCGAGTACAGCGAAGAGCTGAAAAAGATGAGAAGCCAGTTGTGGCAGGGAGAGCTGGAGGGCTGCGACTTCATCACATCATGGCCCTTTGCAAAGAGGAAAGTTGGGCCAGGTCTTGGACCTCCCTCACCCTCAATTTCCTCACTGCAAAGGGTGGACAATGATGTTGATCACAAGCACCCTGTATACACAAAACCCTAAGAGCACTGGAGACAAAGGAGATACTCAGCTAGTATTTACTATTACTATTGGTGGCAATTGTAGTTTTATTAGTTGTATTTATCATGGTTCCCTTGGGAATATACAATATACATTGCAGCTTATGCTATGCTTGTATAAAGTATTCCCCTAACATACCATGCAAACTGTTAACATGCCATTCTGGGTCACTCAGAATACAGAAGTACCAGGGCTGGAGAAAAGTCAGTGAAACTATTTTTCTCTATAGGTACCACAAAGGAAGAGTTTTTCTTCCTTTTTGCAAATATTTTCAATTTTACCCAATAGAAACTTGCCAGATAAAACTTTCAAAGGCTTGCAGAGGAAACACAGCAAAGTATAACTCTCTTTGGGGTAGATTAGATTGACACCCCTGTCTTTGATGCCTTTTCCCATGTAATCAAGCGGCCAGAGGGCTACAGAGTCAACAGGTGGTCTGATGTCTGCTATCTTCAAGGCGACTCTCTCTCCAGTTTAGCATCCAAGCCACTCCCACTGATCAATGCACTTTCATCTTCACTCTCCGCCAGCCCCAGAGAGAGATTG
>RJWT010045477.1:0-11623 GCA_004365215.1 Cuniculus paca
TTTCATTAGAGACTGCATGAAAAGCACCAGAGCTCAGGGGACATTTTCAAAACATTGCATTATAAAATTCCGTGTGATTCCAGATACTTCCACATTGATTGCTTCCCATCTTTGAAGTAAATTGGTTACTGCTTTCTCCTTTGTCGAGTGTACCCCCTTCAGGCTGGTGACTGGGCAGGCGTCCCTGTGGGAAAAGGCCGCGTGCGTGTGGACAGGCCACAGGGTGTGTGCAAGAGACCGAGACAGTGGGCCGCGCTTGCATGTCACCATCATCTTTTGGACTTGTGTCTCTGTCCATCCTACCAACACTATCACACAGGTGTTACCAGTTCTAAAATCGATGAAGTCCCACTGTTCTGTGTGAAGAGACTTTCCCGTAGGGTTTATTGCCCGTGCCAAAAGCCTTCAGTGTAATAAAACTTAACATATTTTACAGTAAGAGGTGCTTATTTATGATTTTTTTATTTGCATACATAATATGGTTGCTACCTTGTAATGACATTGTTTCTGAAAGTAATAAACTTCAGGCGAATTTCAGAAGTTTATAGAATACTTGTTTCCTCAGTAAAATAGCTTAATGTTCATTTTTCACTGGGATAAAGAATAAGCGTGTTTGAGAGCTTACTTTCATGCAGAGTTCAATTTTAAACATTATTTTGCCTAAAATTAGCATTTCAGGGCTTTCTAAAAGAAATATTTTATAAACTTTATTTCACAGCAAAATTACCAAATCTATATAGAAAGTTACAAAACTAGAAGATTGGCAATTGTTTTGTAAAGAATTTGTGAGTTGTGTGTAAATCTAACATTTAATAAAAATTTATTTTAGCCTATTTTGACATGTGTTTACTGTGAATTCTTAAAAAAACCAAAGCCCTTTAAGAGACAAGGTATCTGAATCAAAGATTTGTTGGGGTTTTTTTGGTGGCAGAGGTACTAGGAGTCAAACCTAGGACCTCACATATCCTAAGCTTATATTCTACCACTGAGCTGTATGCCTGGCCCCATCTGAGTCAAAGTTAAACTGCCACAAAATAGATATTTATGCCAGGCACAGTGGCCCACACCCATAATCTCAGATCTCTGGGAAGCTGAGACAGGAGGATTCTGAGTTCAAGCCCCACCCAGCCTGGGTAGTTGAGTGACTCTTGTCTCAAAGGTTGGCGGCTGATATAGATCAGTACTAAAGCCATGGGTTCAGTCCCTAGTGCTGAAAAAAAAAATAGATATTTAATAAATGCATTTACCTTACCAATTGTACTAGGTGCGGTGGTTTTACCAGGAACAGAGTAAGAGCTATGGAGTCCACCACTTCTAGGTGTTTCTTGCACATATTACTTAATATTTCAATTCTTACATTGACTTATACAAGTTGAGATCCCACTACGGATCCACCTGGTTCACTGATTCACTAGAAGGACTCACAGGACCCAGAACAGCTGTGGTACCCATGGTTATTGAGGTTGTTTTGGGGTTTTTTGTCTTTTTTTCTTGCGGTACCGGGGATCAAATTCACGACTGCGATCGCACTTGCCAGGCAGGCACTGAGCTTCTGAGCTAAATCCCTGGCCCTTGTCTTTTTGAGACAGGGTCTCACTATGCCGTTCAGGCTGGCCTTGAGCTCACTTTGTAGCCTAGGCTCGTCTCGAACTCGCATCAATCCTGTTTGAGCCTCCCAAGTGCTGGGATTACAGGTGTGCGCCACCAGGCCCCATGGTTTTTGCTTAGTACTGCACAATGATACAGATTAAAATTGGCAGAGGGGACAGGCGCATGGGATGGACTCCAGGAAGACCAGGCACGGGTTTCCAGTTTTCTCTTACTGGAGAGGCTCAGGCAGTGCTGTGGGCACAGGAGTCTGTTGTCAGCAGTTGTGTGTGATGGGTGAGATACCGTCGGAAAGAGATGGCCACCTGGCCTTGGGACCCGGGTTTTTATTGGGGGCCAGTCAAGTAGGCATGTGGGCCCCTGGGATTGATCAGCTACTCATGCCTCAGAACCTGCTCGGAAGTCAGACTATACCAAGACAGTTACAGCCTACTAAATTAACCAGCCCTGTAGATGTCACATCGGAAATTCAGATTTAGAAACAGATAAGGGCCCGGACTGGTGGCGGACACTTAAATCCATCCCAGCTACGCAGGAGGCTGAGGCAAGAGGACCACATGAGCCCCTGAGTTCCGGACCAGTAACAGTGAGACCCTGAGGCCCCTTGAGAGGGAGTGGGGGAGCTCTCGCCAGAGACACAGCCCACAATTTATAAAAAGCTACTAGGATGTCCCATTTGTCACAAGAAGACTGGAGAAAAAATAAATGTTTAAAGATTTTTTTTGTCTTTGAGAGGAGGTCTCGCTCTGCAGTTCAGGCTGGTCTGCCCTGGGTGAAAGATTATTATCTCTAGTACCCAGATGTGGTTGTTTTTAACACAAAGATAATGTGACCAGCTGTTTCAGCGAAATGTTTACCTCCCTAGAGGCTCAGCTGCAGGCTTAGAGTGCGCACTCGCCTCACCGTTACCCTCAAGAAGCTACCTCTGCCGTTCACGAAAGCAACAGGGAAATGCTTATCTTCTTTAGAGTATTAAATACTTCTGCTGTGAGCACAAAAGTGTTAGACATTGCCTCAGTCACCTTCCTCACGACTGGGACAAAACACCCAACACCCAAAACATAGGCAGGGAGGTTTACTTGGGCTCCTGTCTCAGTCTGAGGCCAGCTGGCGCTCGGGCGGGCTGGCACGGTGGTTATTGTACCTCAGCAGTGAGGACCGGGAAGCACCAGTCGGAACAGAGAGTGCCACTGTCGACCCACTCATGCCCGCGCATTCACTTGTCCCCACTCTGCCTCTGCTGAAAGTGACACAGCCAGGACAGGGCTCAGCCCTGCTGCCCTGGCAGGCCCAGCAGCAAGCCAAGAGAAGACAGAGTCTCTTCCAGAGGAATTTTACCAGGACAAAACTTTAATGGCCACATCTGTCCAGATGTTTACAAAGAACAAGATTCTGTGGCCTCACCTGTATGGCTAAAGAAAGATTGGGAAGCAGATAGGTCCTCTTGTTTTTGCCTAGCTCCAAGCTGAAGTGATGCTGAGCGAAAGTGCCAGAAGGATGTCTGGCGTTGTTTGGCGGAATGCGTGCTTAGAAGCCTTCTCAGCTCCTCCCTTAAGTGCGGCCCTATTTTCTCCCTGGTACAGGTCCCCGTAATCTCCTGTGGCCTTGAGCTTCCCCTCTGGATGCACCGCCTTGCCTTTCTCTCCTACTTGAAGTGAATACATCTTTCTTGTGCTGTGGGCAGAACCCAGGGCCTCGTGCATGCTAGGCAAGTGCTCTCCCACTGCACTACTTCCCCGGGGCCTTTTCACTTTTTATTTTTGTTATAGAATCTCACTGAGTTGCCCAGGTTGGCCTCACCCTTGGGGTCCTCCTGCTTCAGCCTACTGAGTAGTTGGGATTACCACGCCTAGCTAGAATTAAATATATTCTTTCCTAGTCTCTGGCAATTCCTCCACTGGACTGCACGCTAACACAGACCTTGCACATACTGCTCCTCTACCACAGTGATTTGGGTTAGACTTCCTGACACTGATGCTATGAGCCCATTGATTTGTGCTAGTTAGCTTGTCCAAAGTGTAGACCCATTTAATCCTAGATGCATGTTCTCACAGGGCCACTGAACCATAATTGCTTATCAGGTGTAGGTGCGATTGTGAAAATTTTTAGTTTATTTCTTCTCATGCCGGCAGCCACTGTGTTTATTTTGTCATCTTGGAAACCACTAGTGATAGAGGAGATGCAAGCAGATGCTGATTCAGAATGCTCAACTTTGTCTTCTTTGATGGAACATGACTTCAGAGTAGACTCTCATATTTTATCCTTTTTCAATGTGTGGTGTTTGTGTTTAGTTATTGGCCCCTGTTCAACACTGGACTGGTGAAATCTAAATGTTATAACCTACAGAGATTAATAGTCCTCTCATAAATGAAATGTCATATTGATATCTTGAAAGTCTGCCAAATGCTTACTCAATGTGGAATAGGGCTGCATCTTTCCTGCATTTTTTTCGTGATGATGTCTATGGTCTTCCAGGTGTTTTTTTCTTTTGCTTTGTTTTTTTTTTGTTTGTTTGTTTTTTGGGACATCGTCTTGCTGTCTAGTCCAGGCTGGCCTTTAACTCCTTATGTAGCCCAGGCTGCCTCCAACTCATGATCCTCCTGCCTCAGCCTCTCAAGTGCTGGGATTATAGGTGTGTACCACCACACCCCAGGGTTCTAATTGTGGTATTATTTTCATTGAAATGAGCAGATTTTTTTCTGTTTCTGAAGGAAATTTTCCCAAAACTAGTTAAATGATGTTTTTTGCCTGTTTATCCTTTTTTTTTCTTCAATCAGATTTTACTGGTACACATTAGATGTATCATCATAGAGAATTTTTATCTGCATATAACATAACTTGATTCTTTTTTTCCCATTCCCTTGCCCTCCCTTCAACCCCTCCTCCCCTCCCCATTCACAACAGCTTTGTTTCCAGTTAAATGATATTTCAAATTAGAAGATGAAGACAAAGATTACCAGGAACATGTATCTCCCCCCAAAAGACATAAAGGCGGTATTTGTATAATAGTTAAGACCATGAAATATGGAGCTGCGCTGCATAGCTTTGAA
Organism: Cuniculus paca; assembly: GCA_004365215.1. Taxonomy (NCBI): domain Eukaryota; kingdom Metazoa; phylum Chordata; class Mammalia; order Rodentia; family Cuniculidae; genus Cuniculus; species Cuniculus paca. The sequence goes on from RJWT010045477.1 coordinate 4,659, forward strand.
TTCCAGCTTTGCTGCTTATAAACTATATGATCTTGCACATGTTAGGTAATTCCTCTAAACTTTAGCTTTTCTTATGTGTAAAGGGGTCAGTGGTACCTGCCTCACAGGGTTATCATGAAGCTGCCTATGGTGGTGCATGCTTATAATCCTGGCACTCTGCTAGGCTGAGGCAGGAGGGTCACAGGTTTGAGACCATTCTAAGCAATTTAGCACTCTAGCAAAACCCTGTTTTAAAATAAAAAAAAAAATAAAGGACTGGGGATGTAGCTCAGTGCAAAGGCTCTCGCTTCAATCCACAGCACAGAAAATGACATGAGAACTAAGCAAATACTGGTCTGTAAAGAACTCAGAACTATCACTAGCATATCAGGTTGGCACATCTATCAGGTTCAGCTGTAGTCCTTAGGCAGTCACTTCTCAAATTGCTTTGCTGTTAGTTTCTTTCTAGAGACTAATTACTTTAATACTGATTAAATTAATAAGACTGAGATTGAACCATCTTTTTTTCCTATATTCACACATCTCTTCTCACTTTCCCTGTATCTGTCAGTACATAGGAGATGGGCCGGAGCTTCGTCTTGGTAATTAGCATTACAGGCTCTGAGGTTGGACTTGGACTCTTCGTCCACCCTAATCTAATATCGGCTCTTCTGCCTCTACTTGAGACAGTTCAAGTTGCCAGAAGAATCCTATTATGGAGCTAAAGTCTGGCTTACCATAAAGGATTGTTTAACCCTAAAGGACATTAGGAATTCTTTAAGTCCTATATCAACCCTTACACCAGGAAATCAAAGGCGGGTGCTCCCCCTTTCCTTTATTCATGCTTATCATTTAGTTCTGTTGGTTTTAGTAAGCACTGCTGGTGGTTCATGCCTGTAATCCCAGCTGCTTGAGAGGCCAAGGCAGGAGGAGGATTACTTGAGCCGAGGGCTTCAGAACCAGCTGGGCAACACAGCAAGACCCTGTCTTTTTTTTTTTAAATGCAACATTTCTAAGGAAAGATTTTTTTTTTTGCCCTATGTAATAATCAGCAATTGACTAGAACCTGTTACTAATTGTATCCCCAAACTGCAGCCCTTATTATACAAATAATTGTGTTTACACTCCGCTGAGCATCCTCCAACCACTAAGAGCCTGTGACAGAGCTAGAATGAGAGACATCCCAGACACCGAGCAGAGACCACCTGACTCATCGGGGGAGAGAGCAGCCATCTGGTATCTAGGGCCATGAATCAAGAGAAATGAGCCTGGAGACTCTTTCAGGATCAATCTTCATTTTTCTTTGTAGTCCGCGCTACAAAGAAAATCACTGAGGCATTGCAGAAGCATGCATCTTTAAAAGTCTGCCGTGTGACTCACTCTGCTGCATTAGAATCCCACTGTGCTTATGCTTTGTAAGAAAGGCTTCATAAATCTATCTGCTCCCACCCCCGCCTAGTAAGCTTGTGAAATCGCATCATAAAACATGGGGTAATCAAATCATCTTTTAGGAGATCAATGGAGGACGAGAGGAGCCCTTTGGTCTGTGCGGTAATCATTCTCTTCGACCATCAAGAGGGGCAGTGCGCGCTGCAATGTAATAAGAACAGTCCTTTGTTTAGCTGGCTCAGTAGCACTCGCCCCTTCTGCAAATGGCATCTTCATGTGAGATCTCTGAAAGTAACAAAATGCGTGAGGACATCAGCCTTGTCTGTATTTTAAATTGAAAAAATGTTACAGAGCTAGTATTGCATGGTCCATAAACACAATTTATATATAAGCGCTGCTTTTGGGCCCGTAAAGCCCCCCTCTCCATTATTACCATTTTGAATCACTATGTTTACTCCATTAGATTCTAAGGGGAAAATGCATTCTTGCAATCTTGATGTTTTTCAGGAATTTTAAGATGTTTGATGATAGTAACAGCAGAAAGCAGTGAGGAGTGCTCATAAATAGCAACTTCGCCGGCTGCTTTTGTTCTTTGTTCTTTTACACTCAGGTGATTTCCGACTTTTTCTCCGGATCTCTTAGGAGATCTGGCTTGTGTTGTCCTAAAGGAATCCCTTCTTACCCGGACTAACCCAGGATAGCTGGTACACAACGGTCTCACCCGCAGCAGATGCAAGAGACTGCCGCGACATTTTTCGGCTCATTTCATAAATTCCCAACCAATAGATGTAGAAAATTGATGTGAAACTTACATAGTAAATCCATCATTTTTAAGTGAATGATTTGGGGCTTTTAGAACATCCACAGTGTTGCACAGCAACTCCACCTCATTCCAAAACATCACCTTCCCTGCTAAGGAAACCCTCATGCTCACTGAGGAGCCCCTCCCCATCGGACTGCCTACTCCCCAGCCCGGGCCGCCTCCGGCCTGCCTTCCATTCCAAGGGATTTTTGAATTCTTAAAAACAGTTTCATGTTTGCCTTTAGAGCCAAGAACAGTGATACTGGGCCTTCTAGAAATTTATCACCAGGATCACTTATAACTTGTATTACCTCTGGGGATAAATTTGGATTTTAGCTTCTAGCTAATTGCTCAAGTGTTGTTCCTCTTTTAGCCAATGCTGTAAAAACGAATTCTCAGTATCCCGGATGAATTACCTCTTGATGAATCCGCCCTTCTGTATTATTTCATCATTTCCAGGTCTGTTGATGGGAAGCTACAGAATTCCTTTCCAAAATTATGAGACTCCACCTGCCCTGCTCTAGAGAAGCAACCAGTTCTATCCAATCTGCAGCAGGGCCCAGAGCCCAACTTTGAGCTACGGACACCTCATGCCTCACAGGAAGGCAGGAGCAGGGGCAGCGTGTGCCGGGCAGCAGGCGGCCCAGAGTGCTTGGTGTTGCTGGAGTTCTGGGCAGAGTAACTTTAAGTGAGTGCTGGTGACCAGAAGCAGTGGAGAGGCTGATGGAAGACCAAGGTCCAAGCCCCAGCACTGCTACTGTGTGGTTTCAAGGGGCTTTACCTTATCGAAGTAAAACGGTCAAATACTGTACCTAGAGGTGGTGCAAGGCCTGCATGAGCTCACTGTGATTTCTGCTTGGTACTGTCTGACCCAGACGGTAAACAGTCTGGGAAAAGTATTTAGGGTGCAGGGCTTCTCATTATCTAACGGGCCTCCATCTTTGGAGTCATCAGTCAGCTTCACAGGCTGCTTTTCCCACCATGTCTTCAACCCATTTTTTTGTCCTGCTGTAACAGCTGATGTCACTTCCCTTCTTCCCGTGTATCCAGTCTGCAAGATGCTCGGAAAGTCTTTTGTAAATGAGTTCACGGTAATCAACAGAGTCACTAAAAAACAGGAAACACCAATTTGTCAGGGCCAGGTGAGGAGCCCCAAGGGGACTTCCCTTGGTGACACAGCAGAAACCACAGGACCCGAATTAAGCTGGTAAGATTCAGTGACTTTTATTTTATTTTGCTAACGTCTTGCAGTAAGTATAAGGATTAAAGACAGGGGCTGGGGAAGGGAAGGGAAGAGTCAAGTGTCTTCTGAGTTCCTTGAACTACTGAAGCATGTGCTAGAGTAAGAAAGTCCCGTAAAAGCATCATGTCCTTGTCACCACGGAGTTCATAATGGAGATGCAGGACAGGGACAGGGCAGCTCTTCAGCTCTGAGGAAAGTGCGCACTGACAGAGGACAGATCCTGCTCAAACCTGGGCAGTGTGGATGCTGCAGGTGGATGAGCCAGTCCTCCTAGGCGGGGGGCACACACCTATTCTGGGGCTCTTGCCAACCGCACAGCAGCGGGGACACTGTTGGGGAAGACTCTTGCAGAAAAAAAAACAACTTATTTTTCATATTTGCTGGTGGTGGTGATTGACCAGAAGTGGTTTAACTATTGGGCAGTAGCATTGTGTCCTGATGGTAAAATATCTGACACTCAGCACTCTTAAAAGGCATAGGAGGATAAAAGTGAGGCCTCTGCAGGCCCGGATGAGCGAGCAAGGGGTATTCGCATCTAAGGATAAGGGCACGGAAAGCTAATCCTATACCACCACACAGGAACTGACACACACAACGCCTTGGCCTTTCCCTCCACAGAAATACCTCTTCTAACTTACACTACTAAATCTAAGGTATACTTGATCACAGTTTGGAATACAAGTTACTGTGCCTCTAAAGTTAAGGTGAAAAGCTATGTTCTTAATAGTTTTTTTTTTCCCCCTAACTAAATGGATTTCAATAAGTCGAAAGCCTAAAAATCTAGGGAGTTTTTTCATTATTTCATTTGTTAGGGAAAACCCTTAAAATTTATCACTGCCATGTTTTTCCTTTTTTTGTTTGTTTGTTTGTTTGTTTTTGAGACAGTGTCTTGCTATGTAGTGCAGGCTGGTCTTGAACCCGCTTATGTAGTCCAGGTTAGCCTCAAACTCATGAGCAATCCTCCTGCCTCAGCCTCCCGAGTGCTGGGATTACAAGCATGCACCACCATGCCCGGCTCATTGCTATGTTTCTAAACCTACAGAATTAAATGGACATGAAATGGGCAGGGATAAGCCATTACACAATCACAGGGATGGTCAACATGCACCTAATTTTACTCATTAAGTGAAGAGAGTGAAAGGGGCTAAGTTCTTTTGAGAAAAACCCAAACATGTTTAAAAGGGAAGAATACTACACTAGTCTCCTTTTTTTTTCCTGGATGGAAAAAAGGATATATGGAGTTGGAGGGAGTGGAAAGTGAAATGTCCATTAATAAACACCTATCATTTGCGACTTCCTTCTATCAGAGTGGAATTGGACGTGGACCATTGGTTCATTTTTTTTGGCAGCGGTTTTGTTGAGTATGTAGAGTAAGATTATACGGCTGGGCACTGGCTGGGCACAGTGAATACATAAGGTTTCAGTTCAGCTCAAGCGACTGAGGATGATCACAGATTTAGCACCTTGCCTGTCCTTCCTCTGCAACCTGAATCCCCCATCCACCCCCGAGACGCCTGAGCCTGAGGTGAGAAAGCCGTGTTCTGAGATGACGCCTCCGTGATGGCCCCGGGACTGCAGTGCACTCCAATCTAAGGGCTGGTTTTCCTATTAGAGAAAGTATTCAATGCTAACTATGAGACTGAAGCCTTGAAGACATTATAGAGTGGTGACAGGTGTTAAGGTTCAGGAATTGGCTGTTTAACAAGTCAGATGCATATTATTCCCTCTTAAGCATTAACTTTTTTAAGCAAAGAATTACATTTTTTGGCTAGAAATGGTGGTTTCTTCTATATTTGACTTCTCGGTTTTCTTAGTAGATACTACTGTCTCCTCCAATATTTCTTCGAAACTTTCTCCTATCTGGGAGGTTTTCTTAGAGGCGCCCTTAGAAGCCTCTTCCTCCTCCTCCTCCTCCTCTTTCTTAAGTGACAGCCCCGCGGATGAGACTTTGGAGGTTGCAGAACTGAGGACTCTAGAAGGGAGCAGATAACTTGGGTTGGGAAGTGGATTCAGCCCTGAAATGCTTAATCCACTGGTGCTGAATCGTGTCTCTTCACCTTCCAGCAGTTTCCTGTAAATCCAACAGAGACAAATTCTCAGGAAGCCAACACAATTTAAAAAAACAAAACAAAAAAGAAACCAATGTAACTGTTCAGTCCCTATTTGTTTTAGACACACTCTGAAGGATACTGGGATTTTTTGCATGAGATTAAGCAGAAGAATATTGCATTCCAAGGTCCAAAGAGTTGGAAATTAGCATGCACATGTGTACACACACACATACACACACACACATACACACCCCTTCAGGACCTGCTGTGTTTATTATTTTTTATTATTATTATTTTTTTTTTGGCAGCACCGGGGATTGAACTCATGACCTTGTGCTTGCCAGGCAGGCGCTTAGACCGCTGAGCTAGATCCCCAGCCCTGTTTTTGAGACAGGGTCTCACTATGCCATTCAGGCTGGCCTTGAGCTCACTTTGTAGCCCAGGCTGGTCTCAAACTCACAAGGATCCGCCTGTCTCAGCCTACCGAGTGCTGGGATTACAGGCGTGAGCCACCACGCCCGGCGCGACCTGCTGTGTTTAAAGCAATGTCAAAAGGAAACCTATGCTACTCATCAATGTGTTCTTAAAGCAAAACCTACAACTTCCTTTGCCACACATCCCACTCATTTTTGGCAATTAAGAGTCTACAAAGCTTTAGGGAGAAGTAATTCTCCTAATTAACACCTTAGCTGCAACAGGGATAAAGAGGTGGGAAGTCCACACAGGAAAGAGGAAATGCCTCGTTCAGCCAATTTAAAATGTGTATTTTCCAATGTATAAAGCTACAAAGGAACTAGAACCAGCGGTAGGAAAGCCAGTGAATGATGCTGTTTCAGACACCAGACTTTCCTCAGCCCGCCCTAACCAGTACCACAAAGAGTGGGCCCAGAATCTTGTTTCTTGTAACTCCCAGTTTTTATCGGTTTTGTTCAACCAGTCAGAAACTCAAGGCACTATCAAATCCTCTTGGAGCTTTACTTGGAGGTAGACTACACGGCACAGAGAGAAGCTGTGCACACAGACCCGAGGATGAGTCTGGGCCCTGCTGCTTCCTAGCACGGTTGCCCTGAGGAAGCCCTGTGGTCTGGGGCTGATAGGACACTGAGGACCATTCCACGCGGCATCTAACAGGGCAGTCATTTGAAAAACAGCACCTGTGATTACTGTTTTTTTTTTCCTTTCTTTAGCAATCCAGGGAAAAACTTTACCTTGTGTGACTTTCTTTTTTATTTTTATTTTTTTTGCTGCACCGGGAATTGAACTCATGACCTCACAGTTGCCAAGCAGGTGCTTAGGCCGCTGAGCTAAATCCCCGGCCCCCTTGTGTGACTTTGGAAGTGTATAAACCCCAATATAAATTAGTCTGATGGATTTTTTGTTCAGCCTCTAGAGGCATGCAGAATCCTCTAGGACTCACAGAGGAAGTCCAGATACATCTGAGGAGAGGGGCAGAGAGGGCACCGGGGAAGCCCCTCCTTTTCAGACCTCTACGGCCAGAGCA
>RJWT010045478.1:0-10671 GCA_004365215.1 Cuniculus paca
AAGTCCCATCCCTGGGTGTTTCAAATGTCCCTTTCTCCATCCTACAGGAAACACCTTAAAATCACTAAAAATAAATATTCATTCACTGACTTCATACATTTAATGCCTTCCATATTTAGCTGAATGATTTGAAACTGGTAGATTTTATGGATCACTTAACAATACAGTCTTTACTGTATTGAACTTTACATTTGAACTTTACCCAAATAAAATCCAAACATATGAGTTCTTTATTATATTACTTTTTAATGTTTGTAAATCTGATATGTATAAGACATATTTTCATTTTTACTTTTAGCTTCCCTGACTAAATTCCGTGGAACATATTTTTATGATTATAACCCATTTAATTTTAATTTAATATGTACTCACAGAATTCACCATTTTTGGTCAGGTTCTTTGAATCACAGAAGTCTTGAATTTGTTATAGATACCACTTCTGTGCCACTTATTTGTGGTACAAATAACTCCTCCCACTCAAGAGTCTTGATTGATACTTTATGCTACCTATTACTATAGAGAAATGCCTATTTTTAATATGATAGTATAATATTCCTGATAAATTATGCTTGTACAATTTTGCTCTCATAGCATATTACCTTATACTAGATTGAATCTCAGCTTTGATTAGCTTTGTTTAGCTTTGATTTCACACTTAGGATTCTTTAACCTACATTATTCTGATGTTCTTATGCAGTAGAAGATAAGATTCTTAATAATTTAATTACAAATTTTCTATTTTCCAGGACAGTTATTACAAAGAAGTATATCAGATGTCCAAAACTACTTAGTCCTTTTCTTAGACCCTGAATTTCATTGTATTGCATTATTTGCTTATTTTTGTAATAATAATACAGTGATGTAATTAATTTTAAAAGGAGTTTTGAAACAGATTTTGAAATCAAGAAGAGTGTTGCCTCCATCTTTATTCTTTCTGCAGACGATTTTGGCTATTTGGAGTCTTTTATGACTCTAGCTGAATTTTTGAATTGTTTCTTAGCCTGTGAAAAATGCCACTAGGAATTTGATAGAGATTTTATGGACTCTAGATATCTTAAATATGAAAATTTCAACCTCAATCATTTCCATCTATGAATATGGGAATTCTTTTAATTATGTACATGTGCTTGAATTTATTTTACTAAAGTTTTATTTTTTTCAATGCACAAATCTTTTTACTTTTTTAGTACATTTATACCTGTTTTATTCCTTTTGATCCATGTTTAAATGAAATTTTTAATTTCCTTTTCAAATAGTTCAGTTAGTATATAGACATGCAAATAGTTTTTATCTTGTATGTGAAACTTCACTGAAATGTTCATTTTGTGTGTGTGTGTGTGTGTGTGTGTGTGTGTTTGCATGTCTTTAGTCTTTAGGGCTTTCTATATTAAGATCTTGTCATCTGCAGAGATGTATTCACCACTTCCTTACTGATTTAGATTCTTATCTAGTTTCTGGAGCTCTGCTTTCAGTACTAAACTGAATTAGTGTGGCAGGAGTGAGCTCCTTTTTTATATGTGTTCTTAGAGTAAAAGGTTTCGGTTTTTCATCATGAATTATGATGGTAGTTGTGGGTTTGTCACATACGACCTTTATCATTTTGAGGAATATTCCTTCTATACCTAATTTGACAAACATTTTCTCGTGAAAGCTATTATAATGATTACATATTTTTTGTCTTGCGAGACTGCTTTTTTATAGGCCCTTCGGTTAAAAGAAGCAAGCTTTACTGCTGTCTGTTTTTGGTCTAGACTTGTCATTTCCAATTTGCCTGGCTCTCCAGCATTGAATCTGGGTATGTAAGGAAAACCAAGCTTTCTGGAACTCACTGCTCTTTTATTTCTTGTGTTCTGAGATTTCCCAACTAATCTTCCTTATTTTATCATCTCTTCATGTTTCATTTGTGACACACACACAATTTTAACCATACATACATATTGCATGAAGAAATCTTGCTGAGTACTGTAGCTAATGAATGTGAGGAGGAAAAAAACAGATATCAGGAAAGGATTAGAATGGTTAGACAAGGGAAAGATGATGGTTTCTTGTACTGTACGAATAGTAGGAGTACTACAAAATTGATTCAAGAAATGACTAATTGTCACTAGGGATAGTCATGAATAAAACCTGCTTATGATTATATATGGATTAATAATCTTACAGCCACACTTTTAATTCAAGTTTCGTTATAATCTCTTTAGTTCTGGAAGTATGTTTTCAAAATTTTACAGAACTTGTTTTTATAAAATTGAATTTTTTTTAGGAATAAGAAAAGCAACAATATTGAAATGTTAAAATCTTGTTAATTCCCACTTGCCTCATAATTGATATTAGGAGCACAGATATTATCAACATTACATATAATGGTATTTTTGACTTGGAAAGAAAAGCTTGCTTTAAACTTACTTTTATTAAAATACTGAGTGTAACTTGGGCCGAACACAAAGGAATGATCAAAACCACGCGAGGAGCACTGTCACTAAAGGATTTTGAAGATGCTGAACAAATCGCATTGTAAACAAGTATTTTTTACAACCTTTTATTATCATAAAATGTATTTTTAACCTCACTCCTGGCTTGATGACCGATCAGAAGTATTTTTTCTTACAAGTCAACTTTAAATAAATTTGAGAAACTATTATTTTAGATCTGTTGCTGGCTTCTTTACAGACCACAGTAAGAAGTAAACAGTGGCCAAAGTTTCTGTTTGACCATTTTCTATAATTATATTAAATTAAAGATCAAGTGATAAGGTAATAGGTAATCAACTGTTTTCAAATAAACTTTGATTCATATTCCAATTACTCTTACTGTTTCTATAGTCAGTACTATTTCATCTGATGACTATACATTCTTTACTTTTTTATACTTGCAAAACAGTTATCAACAGATGAAAATGTCTTCTTTCATAAGATGATTTTCAATATTAAATTGAAAAAAAGTCATTGAGTTTCACTTTTACCTTTGAGATGAAAAAAGCATGACTTGCATACTTACAGCAAAAACAGTGACAATCATTTAACAACTTTCTTGTTCCTAGTAGAGAACCGAGGTTGCAGAGAAAGTGGAAAAACCCAAAATCTGGAGAGAGATGAACATCTGCAAGAAGAAACAGGTCTCAAAGACCAGTAAACTTGCTTATCTGGAGCAAGAGACAACAGAAAACCACAGCAATTACTAAGGAAGTTTCAGCTAGGAACCACATCAAATCGCAATTGGAGTGTGTGCTAGTATGAGTGTGCACAGATCCTGCTAGTTGTAGACTGAAAATCCAAACCCTTGTCCATGTTTTTCAACTTGAGAAATTTGTAAGAGGTCATCGGTACACAGGGAAGAAAATACAGGATGCAGAGAGTGCTTTACATATTTAAAGATGAAAATGGTGTTGGGGACAGAGGGCACCAAAACTCTCTCAGGGCGCATGCCAACATTGTGTCTGAGGGAGGAAGGGAGAGTTCCAAAGAGCACAAATGTGAGAGTTTACAGTGCTTCCATCACTACGGTTTAATCAAAGAATACCACGCCACACCCCTAATACCTCTTATGCAAGAAAAATTGTTAGATAAAACTATGTAGGAAATAGAGAGTTAGAATAGCTTATCCTCTCTTAGGAGCAACACAAAGGAATATCGAAACCACGTGAGCAGCACTGCCACCAAAGGATTTTGAGGCTGCAGGTGTACAGAGGATCACCATAGCAACGATAAACTTTACACACAACCCAAGTCCCTACTAGATGAAAATAAACCTCTATAGAAAGACCTAGAGGAAGGAAAGATGTAGTTGTCTCCTATATAAATTTTTTCTTCACAATCTACTATCCATACAATGTATTTTGTTTTCAAGAAACAATATATAGAATTTAAGACTCAAAAACACAATCTGTAAAGTCCAATCAATAATCAGACTGGATTCAGATATAATACAGATGGATCACACTGCTCTCAGAAAATGGCATAAAATAATCATAAAAATAAAAGTTATGGTAGGCAAAATAGCCAAAATGGTAGAGCTGATAGGTAATTTCAGCAGAGCAGGAGACTATGGACAATAAGCAGTATTAGAAATCTGAAACAGCAATAAAAATAAAGAAAGTCTTCTCACTTGACTCAGACAAGAATCTGTGACTCTCAAGGTGGCCAATAAAAATTACTCAACTGAAGCATAAAAATTGAATAAAAATAAATATACAAGGAAACAATAAAACCAGACCAAAATTATGTCATAAAAAACTTATTCAGTAAATGTTAAGAGCTTCTAAAAATCAAAACCCAAAACTGACTATTTGAAAAGATTAATAAAGATGCACAGAGATAAAAATCAAATTGCTGGGCTGGGTACAAAGTTCAGTGGTGCAGCGGCTGCCTGTCAAGTGTGAGGTTCTGAGTTCGATTTCTGATACCAACGAAAAAAAAAGAAAAAGAAAAACTAAATTGCCAATTCAAAAAAAGGAGATTTCATTCTGATCTTACAGACATTGAAGTATAGAAAAAGGATATTAGGGAAAATTCTATGCTCACAAAATTGATAACCTGTATGTAAGATAGAAATTACAAAATAAACCAAGGAGAAAACAAAAATAAATACTCTCTAAAAAGGAAAACTTGAGAACTCACAAACTATACAGTTTCATAAAATACTTTCTAAAAAGAAAAACTTAAGAACTCAGGATCTATATATTTTCACAGATGTATTCAATATTTAAATGAGAGACATCAATTCTGCATAATCTTCTTTCCCAGAATAGGACAGAGAAGATACTATCAGTTTCTTTTATGATATAATATTTATCCTTCTACCAGGAGGAGACAGGGCCAGAAAAAGAAAACCATAGAAAAATAACTCTCGTGAGTAAATGCGCAAAATTCCTTAGCAAAATATAAGTAAATCAAACGCAGCATTATACTTTGGAAAAGGATAGGAAAGTGCAATCAAGTGAGGATCAGCATATGATAACAAGGCAGAGCAACAATTAAAGACGGAACCAAATACCTGGACCTACTTCTGTGCCGAAGGGAAGTGAAATTCCATGCTGGAGCCCTAATCCGAATGTTTTTGGAGACAAGAACTTCTAGTGCCCAATATGGTGAAACCATGTAAGTGTAGGACCTAAATTCAGTATGACTGTTTTCACAAGAAGAGGAAAAGATATTGGGGTTCCCCCCAAACCCAGAGCCAAAGGTCAATGTGAAGACACAGAAAGAAGATTCTATCTGCCAATCCACAGAGAGACATCTCAGGAAAAATCAAGCTCATCATCATCTTGTCTTGGTTTTACAGTTACCAGAATTGTGAGAAAATATATTTCTGCTGTACCCTAACAATCAGCATGATTTTCTGTGGCATTTCTAGCAGAATGACCTGTTATATAACTTTCCATATTAGCAAACTAAATTAAACAACAGCAACAATAACAATTATCTCATTATAGACAACACAAAGATTTTCAAAATTTATGAAATATTGTTACATGAAATATAAGTCTGTTCACAATAAAAGAACCAAAGTGAACTTCTTTCATCTAATGCAGATTATCCACCAATTCTATTGCTAATAGTACACTTAATGGTAATACACTAAGTGAACATGCTATCTCTTCTTCTATTCAACATCACATTGGAAATTATTGTTAATGTGATAAGACAAGAATAAAAATACATACACTTTACAAATGAAAAATTGAAATTGTCCTTATTTGGGGGGGAATGTGTTTTTCTATAGAGACAATGCACAATATATTTTTTTAAAAAGCTCCTATAATCAGTAGTTAGAAAAGTCATAAGGTATTAGGCCAATATGCAAACATCATGTGAATTTCTATATACCAGAAAGAAACACATCAAATTAAAAATTTAAAAGTTCATTTAAACAACAACAACAAATGACGGATGTAGATAATTCTAACAAAATATTTGCTGTATTTATAACATAAAGTTTTCAAAACATTTATAGAATAAATAAAAGGAATGATAAATTAATGGTGATATAGCCAATGTTCATGGATTAGAAACCTCAAATTATTATGAGCAAATTCTCCCTCCCTTTGCTCTATATATTAAATATCTTTTCAAATTAAATCCCTTTTTGGCAATTATGTACAGCTCATTCTAAATTTCATAAGGAAAGATGAGTAAAACACTACGAGCAAATCAATACTGACAAGGAAGAGCTTCAACCAATTCAGGGCTTATTATAGAGCTAAAATAATTTTAATTATGGCTTTGGTGAAAATTGTAGATATGTGGATAAATGGAGTAGAAGAGTCCAGATATAGATTCATAAAAATATAAGCAAATAATTTTTGAAAAATATGCAAAACTGATCTAGAAATGACAGTATTTGCCATGAATATTTGGAACAGCTAAATGTTCATATGCATAATAATGCCTCAAATTTTATTCTGTTAACTCAAAATAAATCATGAATCATTGTAAATGGAAAAGGGTGCAACTTTCAGAAGAAAAGGAGAAAATATGCATGATTTAAGATTTCTGGATTTAATTATACAACAGTAAAAATCATAACCAATAAAAGAAAGACAAATGAATCTAGCTGTATTATAAATATTTCCACAATTTCAATGAAATCAAAGTATATTATTTAGTAGTCTCTTTAGAAAGAGAAACTGACCTAAGTGACTTTCAAAAAAAGTTTTGACTAGATAATATAGACTACAGAAAAAAACAGAATAACAAAATATAAACTGAAAACTCAAAGAAAAATACTGACTTTCAAATGGAGGAACCTGGCAGAAACTAACTGCACCTCATGGGCACAGTGAAGTCAATCGGCATTTGGGTCATGTTGAAATTGTCTACTTTCACTGGGATGCAATGAGAAAGCCATTCCTTTCAAGTGATCTCTTTCAAAACACCACTATAATTATTAGCACCAAACAAACCCAAACTGAGTGACATTCTGAAAAATACTTGACTTGAAATTTTCAAAATGTCAAATGCTATAAAGGACAGGTAAAGGCAAATTGTCAAAGATATAAAGGAAATAAAGACAAAACATGACCAGAAGCAATGAAGCACTCCAGATTTCATTCAAGGACAGAAAGATGACATCAGTGGGGGGGAAAACATACACTGAAATCTGAATAAGGTATAAAATTTAATTAATAGTATTTTTCTGATAGTTTCCCTCATTTTGATAAATATATCAAGGTCATGTGAGACAGAAGCTATTAAATATAAGAACTCTATACAATTTTTATAAATCATTAGCATTATTTTTATTGATACATTGTATCAATTTGAGCAGTTTAGAAGTTTCACTAAGGGCTCAGCAGAGTTCTTACTTTGTAAATATCCTCATCCTGTGCAAGAAGAGGGCAAGGAGATTTTGTGAGTGTTACACTAGCCCTGGAGAGGGGGTGGCCTGTGTACAACATAAGGGCAGAAAAGAGGCTTGTTCCCCCTCCCATTATCCTCTGGTTGCTTTTCCAGGCTGCTGCTTGGAGGTGTTGCCCTGGAGCTGTACCACCCTGCCTTGAAGCCAGCTGAATATGAACTGAAACCTCCACAAACTGTGAGCTAAACACGTCTTTCCTTCCTTCATTTTGGGTGTCGGATATTTTGTCCCAGCAAGGAGAGAAAAGTAACCAAGACAGAATTTGGTACCAGAGAAGTAGGGTCTTTGCTGTGACTATACATAAACATGTGGTTCAAGAGCTTTTGGGAATGGCTTGTGTGAAGAGTTTGGAAAGGCTTGGAGATGTCACCTGAAGGAGTACAGCTGGAATACCTTAGGCTGTTCTGTTCGGAAGATTCTGGTCATAACTCAGAAGCCCATAAGGTTAATAGAAATCCCTCTAGTAAAGACCAGGTTTGGGAGCTTTCTGCTGGGAATACAGATTGCATTGGTGGCTGGAACCCAGATGATGTGTGTTACGGCTTGGCAGAAAGTTTGTCTGCGTTTTGCTCATGTCCAGAGATTTTGCCTGAGACTAAGGTTAAGGACCATGGATTGATTAACCCAGCAGAAGAAATTTCAAGGCAGTTGAATGTTGAGACCATGGCATGGCTATTGTTGGGGGCTTTTAGCCAGATTTATATTGCAAATCAAGAGCAAAGAGACCAGCATGCTGATTTAAAATATTGTGAGTTTGGCCAGAAAGGAAGCTCCAGTAAAGCTGCAGATTGTAAAGATAGAGCTGAGAGCTTGATTGCTGAGAAGGAAAAGAAATAGAAAAGATAGCCTGAAGGCTGTGCAAAAAGCAGCAAGTGTCAAACCTTTGCAGCTTCCAAACTGCAAAAGTGAAAGACTTTATTTGGAGGAGAAAGCCCCAGAGCACCATGTTCCAGAATGGCAGCCGAGGCCACAAGAGCTTCCAGAATGGCAGTGGCATAGAGAATTTGTTCCTCACAATCAGGTTCAGAGTGCCCAGTGATCCAGGCACTCGAATCCTACAGCCAAAAGAGAGGAAAGCAGCAGACCTTGGTATCATCCATGTGTTGCTGGCTTCAGGTGTATGCAGAATGCATGAGTTCTGAGATTAAGGCAGCTTCCACCCTGATTTCAGAAGACGAGGGAGACCAAGCAGTGTGCCCCTGAGAAGGAAATGTGTGAAGCTCTGAGTGTGAAGCCAAAGGTGCAGTGGAAACCCCGGAAATTTGGAACAGCCAGGAACGTGGATCATCTAAGTAAACCTGCAATGAGGAAGCAAAGCCATCCCAAGAGAGAAGCTGTGGGATCGGTAACCACCAGAAGTGCCATAGGGGTAAAGTCACACAAGCCCTTTGGAGCTCACAATTTGCCACAGATTGCTTCAGATGCTGGACATGCAACTACAGGGTTTAATGTTTGCCCTGCTGGATTTTGGACTTGCTTTGCTTCCAATGCTTTGTATTTCCCTGTTTGTAACTTTCTTAGTGTCTATCTTGTGCCATTGCATGTTAGAAGTGTTCAACTTTGTTTTCACTTGTACAGGGGCTTGCAGCTAAGGTTTGCCTTACATCTTGGAGGAGACCTGGGACTTAACTTTTCAGCAATGCAGAAACTGTTAGGACTTTGGCAACTCTTGCAGATGGACTAAATGCCTTTTGCATAAAGGGATGCATGGGAGTATTTGGGAGGTCAAGGACAAAATGTTATGTTTCTAATGTAATGTAATATTGATAGACTTACTTCTGGTTCTTAAAGATTGTTAAAGCTGTGCTACAATGTTTAAGTTGTAAAATGCTAAGAATAAGCCTGCCATTGTGTTTGGAGGCTGATTTAAAGAAAGATGTCTGGTTGCCAAGTTGACAAGGGGTAGATTGTTATGGTTGATACACTGTGTCAACTTGAGCAGTTTAGAAGTTTAACTGAGAGACTCAGCAGGGAGCCAGTGTTCTTACTTTGTAAATATCCTCATCCTGTGCAAAAGATGGGAAGGAGAGTTTGTGAGTGCTACACTCACCCTGGGTGTGGGGTGGCCTGTGTACAATATAAGGGTAGAGAACAGGATTGCATTTTGTTCTTTTGCTCTGACTGCTGCCTTGAAGTGCTGCTCCAGTACCATGCCACCCTGCATTGGAGCTAGCTGATTATGGACTGAAATCTCCAGAAACTGTAAGCTAAATAAACCTTTCCTTGCTTCACTTTGGGTGTCAGGTGTTTTGTCCCAGCAATGAGAGAAAAGTAACCAACACAGAATTTGGTACCAGAGGAGACAGGTCCTTGCTGTAACTGTACCTGACCATGTGGTTCAAGAGCCTCTGGGAATGGCTTGTGGGAAGAGTTTGGAAAGGTTAGGAGATGTTGGCTGAATGCATAGAGCTGGAACAGCTTAGGCTGTTCTGTAGGGGAGATTCTGGTCAGAGCTCAGGAGACCAGAAGGCTAACAGAAAGACTGCTGGTAAAGACCAGCCTGGGGAGGTTTCTGCTGGGAAGAAGGACTGCATTGGTTATTGGACTCCACACCATGTGTGCTATGGCTTGGCAGAAAGTTTGTCTGCATTTTTCTTGTGTCCAGAGACTTTGCCTGAGACTGAGACTAAGGGGAGCAGTCTAACTAATCTGGTAGGAGAAATTTCAATGCAATTGAATGTGGAGACTGTGGCATGGCTATTGGTGGGCGATTTAACCAGATTTACCTTGTAAATCAAGAGCAAATAGCACAGTAGGATGATTTGAAACAGTATGAGTATGGTCAGAAAGGAAGCTCAATTAAAGCTGTAGACTGCAAAGATTGAGCTGAGGAAATATCAACTGCTGAAAAGGAATAGAACGATAGAAAAGATGGTTTGAAGTCACCAATAAAGGCAAGTCTTAAATCTTTGCAACCTCACAACTGCAAAAGTGAAAGACTTTGCTTTGAGGCAAAAGCAGAAGAGCACCATGTTCCAGAATGATGGTAGTATAAAAAATTTGTTACTCACAATTGGATTCAGAGTGTCCAGTGCTCCAGGCACTTGACTCCTTCAGCCAAGAGAGGAAAGCCTGGCTACTGCTCCAACTGGCAGCAGACCTTGGCATCATCCATGGGGTGCTGGTTTTAGGTGCATATAGAATGCAAGAGTTCTGTGGTTATAAAGGTTTCCACCCCAATTTCAGAAGGACTGGGAGCTTAGGCAGTGTGCTCCTGAGAGGGCAGTGTGTGGAGCTGTGAGTGTGAAGCCAAAGGTGCAACGGAGACCCCAGAAGTTTGGAAAAGCCAGGAGTGTGTATCTTCTAAGGAAAGCT
>RJWT010045479.1:0-11613 GCA_004365215.1 Cuniculus paca
ACCACCATTCCTGGCTTTATTCTTTTTTGTGTGTGTGTGTGGCACCGGGGATTGAACTCACAACCTTGTGCTTGCCAGGCAGGCACTTAGGCCGCTGAGCTAGATCCCCGGCCCTCATTCCTGGCTTTAAAGAATGATTTCATTGTAGATATTTGGATGACTGTGAGTTTATTTATTCTTTATGTGTGCATTAAGGAAAATAACATAAATACAGTGCATTTTATTTCTCAGACAATATTTTGGATATATGTTCATATTTCTCCACACAGATCATGATTAAGATGCCCTCTGAATTACACTCCTCTTGGAGAGTTGGTACATGCACACAATACATTTTTTATTCTTTCTCATCCCTTTCCCTCCCTTCCTCTAGCCTGCCTTCATCTCTTCGTACCATTTCCTTTTCCAAAAGGCATATCTTTCTGCTTCTTATTAGCCATCTTTTATTTTGCTCTTTATTTATATTTTGAGTTTCTCCAATGAGAGAAACTAAGTGATGCCCTGTTCCACTTGGCCAGCGGGGTCCTAAGAGGGGACAACAGGAGACTAAGAAAAGATGAGACACACAGGAAAAGGAAGGCTGAGATCAGGTGGGATGTAGCCCTCCGGCAGTGCAGTACCAGCCCTGACATCTTTATTTATACACAGTAAAAAGGAGTGGGGAGCACATGATGGAGGGGGAGTGCAAGGTCTCAGTGTTTTGCTGAGAGCGTGGAAAGCAGAACATTCTCAGAGCTGTTAGTGCTGTAGTTAGCAGGCAGGAACATGGAAGGAATGGACATCTGCTGACATGCAACTGAGCTAAAGGCCAAATTGTTTACAGCCTGCCTCTGGTATTCCATGTTTCTGGGACTGGCTTTGCTCTATGCCCAAGCAGTTCGCCAAACCTCCACCTCAGTCATGGCTCAGCCACTCCCCAGAATGTGATATTTAAGCTCAAATTCCTGATTTATTTCACTTACTATAATGGTCTCAAGTGCATCGGTTTTCCTACAAATGACCCAAGGTTATCCTTCTTTATGGGTGAGTAGTACTCCATTGTATTTACATACCACATTTTCTTTAACCATTCTTCTGTAGATGGATGTAAAGGCTGTTTGTAAGATTTAGCTGTTATAAATTTTGCTACTGTAACCATGTATCACTCTAATAATATGTCTTTAACCCTTTCAGAAAGATACCTCAAAGGGAAATAGCTGGAATTCAAATGGAATTTGTTTTTATTTTTCTGAGAAATCTTCATAGTGATTTCCATAATTCTTATACCAGTGAATGTTCCCACCAACAATAAATATTTTTTTCCTCCCTGAAACTTTTCTAGAATTTGTTATTGTTTGTAATTGATGATAGCTATTCTTTCTGGAGTAAGATGGTATCTCAGTGTTGTTTAACTTGCATTTCTGTAGTGTTCAGTGATCCAGTGATGTTGAGTATTTTTTTTTTTTTTGTACCGGGGATCAAACTCATGACCTCACACTTGCCAGGCAGGCACCTATGCTGCTGAGTTAAATCTCCCATTCCGTTTTTTCATGTGTATATTGACCATTTGTATTTCTTCTCCTCAAAAGTGTCTAATCATTTCATTTTCCCAGTTTTTCATTAGGTGTTTTATTTTAGGGTGGTACTTTATGTATGGCAGGTATTAGTCTTCTGTCCAAGTAATAAAAAAGAATTTTCCATTCTGTAAGGTACCTCTTTACTAGATTATTTCTTTTGTTGTTTAGCTTTTTAATTTGATATGATCTTATCTGTTGAGTGTTGATGTTATTCACTTTTCAATTGAGGTTCTACTCTGAAAGTCTTTACCTATGGCTATGCTTTTAAGACTTTTATGCATTTTATCTTCCAAGAGATTAAGTGTTTCTGTTTTAACGTTTAGTTATTTGATCCATTTTGATTTTAGTTTACTACATGGTGAGACAGCTATGTCAAGATTCAATCTTCTGCTTGTCAATTGTCAGTTTTTATAGCACCGTTTGTTAAAGAGGCTATCTTTCCTCCACTGTAAGTTTTTGGCTCCTTTTTTGAAGATCAAATAGCTGAATCTGCCTGGGCTTATTTCATTGCCCTCTATCCTATTCCATTGATTTGTTATGTTTGTTTTTCTGCGAGTACCATGCTGCTTTTTATTACTGTAACTTCGTAATATAACTTGAAGCCTGGGATTGTGATACCTCCTGCTTTATTCCTGTTGTCATAGCGCAACAATATTGCTCAATCTATTCCAGATCTCTTCTGATTGCATATGAATTTTAGGAGTGCTTTCTTTGGTTGTGTGAAGATTACTATTGGTATTTTGATTGGAAGTTGTATCAAATCTGTAGTCAGTTTTAGAAGTATGGCCATTTTGTTAATATTGGTTCTGCCTATTCAGGAACAGGGAATACATTTCTAGTTTAGGATGTTCCCTTCACTCTCTTTTCAAAATACTGTGATTTTTGTTGCAGATATCTTTCAATTCCTTGGTTAGTTTAACTCCTAAGTATTTGATTTTTCTTGATGCGATTTTGAATGGCACTGTTTTTCTAATTTATTTCTCAGTGAGTTCATTACATGTGTACAATAATGCTATTGATTTTGAGTGTCAATTTTATATGCTGCTACTTTCCTGAATTATTAATTCTAGGAATGTTTTGATGCAATTTTTTGTCTTCTGTGTAGATCATATCATCTGTAAGTAATGATAGTTTGGCTTTGTTTCCTATACATATCTTTCATTTCTTTCTTTTGCCTGATTGCTCTGGGTAATTTTTCAAACACTTGATTAAACAGGAGTAATGAAAGTGGAGAACCTTGTCTTATTCTTGATTTTAGGGAAAATCTTTGAATTTTTCACCATTTAAATGAATTTGTTGGCAGTATGTCTGTCATGAATGACTCTTACCAAATTCAGTAAATTCCTTTTGTACCTATTTTCTTCAGGGTTTTTATCATGAATGCACATTAGATTTTGTCGAAAGTTTTTCCTGTGTTTATTGAGATGATAATGGAATTTTTGTCCTTGGTTCTGTTTCTGCATATGTTGAATAATCCTTACCTCCCTGGGATGAAGCTTACTTGGTCCTGATATGTGATCCTTTTGTTAATTTGTTGCATTCTGTTTGGCAGTGTCCTGTAGAGGATTTTTGTGTGCATGATCATTTAAGAGATTTGACTGTAGTTCTCTTATTGAGATGGGTCTTTCTCTGATTTTACAAGCAGGATGATGCTAGCTTCTAAGGTTGACTTTGGGAATACTCCTTTCCTTTCAATTTCATTAAACATTTTGTGGAGTATTGGCATTAGCTCTTCCCTGTAGTTCTTGTAGAATTCAGGGGTGAATCCATCAGTTACTGGGCTTTTTTATGTTGGATTTTATTATTGCTTCAGTTTCCTTGCCTGTTTTTGGATTATTCAGGATTTTTATATTTTCTTGGTTCAGTTTTGTTTGGAATAAATAAATGTTTCCTCTTAGAGTATGTTTTAAAAATGGGAGTATCCTGAATAAACAACATAGCTATTGTAAATTTTCTTAGTGTAAAGCTCTATAGTGTAGAAATTAATGTGCAACATTTCTAATATTACCTAGATGATAAAAATCTATATACAAATTGCAACATATACTCTACCACACTACCATGTTTTTCAAACACAACATTGAATAACCCTGGGGAATGAGTGGTGAATATTTTGTTTCTATGGTGACATTTCTGATAACATTATTATTCTTCAGACTTCTTGATGAAGAACATTCCTATGACTGTATTTGTTGGGTATGTTTGACTTTTCTGATGTTCTAATCACAAACCTTATTTGGAAAGCAAATAAAAATGCAGTTTTTTTCTAGGAACAAATACAGCTTACAAGGACAATAGAGTCTACTCATTACTAAGTATTCTAGAACTTTGTAGTACTATAGGAATAAGAATAAAAACAAAACAAACCAAAATTTTCTGTTGCAGAAACTTCTCCAGCAGTACTCCACTTGCTTTACTGAAATTTCCTTTTAGTTTCTTTAGGAACTTAATTTTTCATTTTCTAGAAAATTGTATTCTCAGTCATTCACTCTCTGGCTTTCCAGAACAAAACTCAAAAGACACACAGATGTTCTAAAATTACAGTGAGTTACAGTGAAATATCCATTTATGGTACTATCTTCTGATATAACTAAGTTCATGACCTATTAATATCAACACAAAGATTAAATTTACCTAGCCTAGAGTTAAGCATTCTAATTTATCATATTACATAAATAAGAGATTATCTCCTTTGTCAATTTTCATCCACATAATTCCACTTTCTGACCAATTCCTCCATGTGGTAAACATTGGTTTCATTTTTTAATTGTTATTTGATATTATTTGCTTCTCAGCTATCACTCCACACCTTTATTTTTCTATTTTCTTAGAGGACCAAAATCATTTTTAACAAGTCATGCTGGTCAAACTCTATATGATTTATTCTTTATAGTCACTGAAATGTTATTTTTCTTCTCAGTATCCCCCGTTATGCCATTCTTTGCTTTTGTTTTCTGCGACCTGTCAGTGCATTGTTATAGACTCTGCCCAGCGCGCACACAACCCAGAGATGACAAGCTGCATTGCAATGTGCGTGATTGCTCAAGGCTTGGTTATAAACATGACAGTTTCCCCAACGGCTGTCACAAGTACAATATTAATATTTCTTTTCACTAAAATCACAATAGTTTAAAGAAGAGCCACTTTTCATCAAGGGACAATGTCCATGTTTATATCCTAAAGTCAAACAACGCAAACTGCAGAAGTTTCTGTTTAAACTATTAATTAGCTGCTGAATGGATTGTTTCACAATGGTTGGTCTTGCTGTCTGGCTTCACACAACACAAAGCAACTCTGAAAAGTGACAGGTTATTTTGTCAGACTATGTAATAATTCTGTACAATAATTAAAATAACTGAGCATGGCCACTTTTTACTACAACCCTGCTCAGGAATTTATATGCATTCAATATATATGGGTGACAAGTTTACTGTAGGGTTTACTTCATTACCTGAGAGCAAAATTCATATGAGTGAATTTCTCCTGAATACATTCAAAGAAAAATCTCCCAGTATGATGTGTTATGAAGTAAAGCATAGTTCTAATGTTTCATAACATAGACTGAATAAGTCTGCAAGTACTGGCTTTATTACAAGTAAAAGTACAACAAGCAATCCTGTAGAACAATGTTTAAAGTAATCCACTCAGAGATGTTTAACAGACATTTATTGTTTTTTTATGCTTCTTTCTTTCCTTATTTTTATTATAAAGAGAGAAAAAAATGAAAACAGTGATATAAAATTTCAAAACAACATAGTAGGAGAGTAACAATGGTTAAAATATTGCGTAGTATTATCTTCAAAGTAGTTGCTCATATTATAAAATATAGGCATGAAAAACTGATCGAACAATATAGACACAACCTTTCTTTTCAATGAGCTAATAGAAATTAGTAGTATAACTATTTTAACTAATATATATTTAACTAATATATACTAATATATTTCCTTTCCCCCATCCCAGTTCCTCTTTCTTTTTGAACAGTTTCTTTCCATGTCACAGTATTTAGTGTACATTTGGATCTTATTTACTCTTCTTGCTAGGCAGGCACTGACTCACTGAGCTACATCCCTGGCATTTTATGCATCTTGATGCAACGGAGGAAAAAACGTAATCCAGAGAGTCCCCCCTTGCAGAACCTGGAGTATCTGCTGCAGCACCTGGTGCCTCTGAAGGTCTCTGGGAAATGGGATGTGATCTCCAGGGTCGTAGAAAATGATTCTGGCCTTTCCACTACAGATTGGCACAACAGTTGTTATGAATTTTTAAACCAATAAACAAGTGTTTTCAAGGCACATAATAGAAGTGAAATCACTTAATACACCATCAAGCATACAATTTTTGGAGACATTGTTCAGCAACTTTCCATTAGTGTGTTGATTTACATTCTCCATCAAATACATTTACTATGGAATAGTAAATACGGAATAGTAAATATAGTAAATGTTGCACCAAGTTACTTTATATTAAATTGCTTCATGTCTAGTTTTTTTTCTCACTTCCAAACTAAAAGCATGAACCAGAACAGTTTTTGATAACTAATATTTTTGCAATAGGTGCTTGCTAGCCATAATAAATTTACTTTTCATAAGACTTTTGAGTTTTCCATCAGGTTCAATCTCAATTACTTTTGGCATAGAATTATTTTAGGAAAAACACTTTCTAGTCCAGTGTTGTTTCTATGAGAAGCTTGTGTTTAGTGGAGCATCAAAATTGGTTTGTAGATTAAGGACTGCTTTGGATCCTCTTTGCCCCCAGGACTCGTGTTTATGAAATCCATTTAGCATGCTGTGAGAAGTTCATCTCTTTTTCTAGTCCCGAAGTTACCGCAACATGGTCTCAAAATGTCAGCCTATAAACATTATTTTGGAGAAGAAAACAGAAAAACTACAAAAAATAAAAGGAAAATGTCATATTTTATTACATCCAAATAATTTTAAACATATCCAACTTCATCTACTTTTGAAATACAGCACCATCACTATAAATGTTTTATGAAATAACAAATTCACTTGTTTCTGATCACTCACAAAATTCACTTACAATAATGTGTTATTTTTACTTTTTCTTAAAATGCAGAAGTTACAATTTTCCTTTTAAAAGAAAATCTTCCAGAGAAGAAATCATATAATAGGGATAACTTTTCCTTGCTATACAGGCCCCCCTTTTTTTTAGGATATATTTATTGAGAGAAAGAAAGCTTCTGTCTGAGAGACAGAAGGGGTCCCAAGTGGGATGCCAAAGACTCTGACGTTTTGAGGGACTTTATATAGAGAGAGTAAAACCACAAGGTGAGACAGATCTAAGATGGGGAAAACCTGGGAACTTGCAAGGCAGATGGGCATCTTGTGGGACAAAACTATGGTTAACCAATAAGATTAATTGTTCAGGTAAGATTGACCAAATCAAGGACAAATGGGGAAGCCAGTCAGGAAGCAAGTGAGTATTCTTTGGGAGCAGTGACTCTTTCTGTAGGGGTTTGGATGGTGGCTCTTGGCTTCCTGAAGGTGATCCATGCCTTTTTAGAATACTGATACTTGGGTGTGGTTGCATTTGTTTTGCTTTTTGTCTTGAGATCTGGCCCACAGCAGGAGATGTCTTCTCCTCCAAAGTCACAAGACATCTGGTCCTCTGTGCCAGCTTCCTTGAGGGCCTGGCCCTGTCTTACTGCCTATAAACTTTCTGTCTAGATCAGCTGCCTATAGCATTCCCCCCTCTGAAGAAGTAATCTGAACTGCCATGAGGGAGTAATGGGAGATCTGGTTTCTACAGGGTGAAGGGGGTTGTAGTTGTTGAATGGCAATCAGAGATACTATGCAGAGTTTCTAACTAATGACTCATTTTTTTTTTAAGACAGAGTCTCACTATGTAGTTCAGCCTGATCTTGAGCTTACTATGTAATCTAGGTTGGTCTTGGACCCATGGGAATTTCCCTGCCTCTGCCTCCTGAGAGCTGGAAGTACAGGGGTGCATTACTTTGCCTTCCTAAAATTGTTGATATTTCATTATTTTAATAAACTGTTGAATGGATTTTACACATGTGCATATATATGTTATCTTTCTAATATAAAGTAATCTCTGGTTGTATGAAAGTTACTTATATTTTAGAATGTTCTGTCAGGACAGGAGGCATCACAATCCCAGACTTGAAATTATACTACAAAGCTTCTGTAATCAAATCAGCATGGTACTGGAATCAAAACAGACCTGAGGATCAGTGAAATAGATTAGAAGATACAACCCCAAGTACAAACACACTCAGCCACCTTATCTTTGACAAAGGGGTCAAACATGTTTGCTGGAAGAAAGACAGCCTCTTTAATAAATGGTGTTGGAAAAACTGGCTTTCCATATGCTGAAAACTAAAACTAGACCCAAGCCTATCACCATGCACTAAACTAAAGTCAAAATGGATCAAAGATCTAAATATTAAAACAGAAACACTAAATCTGCTGGAAAACAAAGTAGATAGAAATCTTGAAGACATAGGGGTAGGTGTAGAATTCATGAACAAAAGTCAAACTGCACAGGAAACACTTCCCAGAATCAACAACTGGGATCTTTTCTTATTAAAAAGTTTTTGCATGTCAAAAGAAATCTGCAACAGAGTAAAAAGAAAACCTACAAATTGGGAAAAAATTTAGTCAACTGCCCTTCAGACAAAGGTCTTCTATCTAGAACATATAAAGAATTAAAAAATATCAGGCCCTCAAAATTCAAAACCCAATCCAAAAATGGGCATCTGAGATGAAAACACACTTCTCAGCTGAAGAAATATGAATGTCAAATAAACACATGAAAAAATCTTCAGTATCATTGGTCATTAGAGAAAAGAAATGCAAATTAAAACAACTCTGAGACTTCATCTCATTCCAGAAAGAATGGACAGGATCAAGAAAACCACCAACAACAAATGCTGGAGAGGCTGTGGGGAAAAAGGAACCCTTCTCCACTGTTGGTGGGTGTAGACTGATGCAGCCACTGTGGAGGTCAGTCTGGAGGTTTCTCAAAAAGCTAGGATTGGAAGTCCCATTTGACCCAGCTATTTTGCTTCTGGGCATATTCCCAGAAAAAGTGAAATCATCATACCACAGCGATATATGTGTACCCATGTTTGTAGCAGCACAATTTGTAATAGCCAAATCTTGGAAACAACCCAAATGCCCATCAATTGAGGAATGGATAAAAAAGTTGTGGTACTTTTATACAATAGAGTATTATTCAGCTATAAAGGATGATCACATTGTGGCTTTTATAGGTAAATGGATGTGACTTGAGACCATACTCATAAGTGAAATAAACCAAACTCAGATGTGTAAACAACACATTGTCTCTCTAGTGTAAGAAACTGAAAGACTCAATAACATACAAAATTCCTGATAAATATGGGGAAAAGGTTCTGAAGTCCAATGGTGCCTTTATTCTTTGATTTGATTGGTTTAGGTCTCTTTGCTACTATTTGAATGCAATATGTGAGAAGATAGGAACAGCTCTTTTGAAGAAAACAGGGGACATTATGGTAGCCATTGTTGGTTTCTTGTTGTCTGACTTGAAGGCCTGTAATGCTTTCACTCTTTTATTTGGTTTTATATTATTTTGTTTTGTTTGAATTTATTGTCTGTAAATATATGAACAACCACTTCAAAGAAGACAAGAGACACTAGGGTAGCCATTGTTAATCTCCTGTTGTTACGTTTTGAAGACCTGTATTGCTTGCAGTGTTCTGTTCTGAAATGCTGTGTTGTGTTTGACTCTATTCTATTCTGTTTTGTTTTATTTTGTTCTACTCTCTTTAAAATAAAAATAAATAAATAAAATATTCTGTCAGGTTAATGAATGAGTTGTGTATTTAACAACTGAATATTGTATACCTCCTAGTGTGTCAAAACTACATTAAATGACAGTGATTAGTACTAAGCAAAACAAAAATGACTTTCTACTCATTGTAGCTGGCACACTAGCAGAGCATTGATAGCATTTTGGAAAACATATTTTTTTTGAGGATTTATAGAGCTCTTCCATGAAATTTGAAAGTAGCTTAGATAGCAAACTTTCCTGTTTGGGTGACTTTTCTGAGTGAACTGTTTGTGAATGTTTTATTTCTTGTATTGTTATTGGAAAGTTCACATATTAAAAATTTGGAAACAGTGTTTAAATTTCAAGTTCACTAAAATAGAATTGACTTTATTAAAATAAATCTGGACACACGCTTTTATGAATTTTCACTAATGTATTTAATTATGTAGTTATAGTAATAATCAAGTTATGACTATTCCTTTTCCTATAAGCCAAATGTGTTTGTTTCTTCATTCTAGATAATTCCTATGCCAGTAAAGGATATATACATTTTTTTCTAACCCTATAGTTTTAACTGTTCCAAATGTCATGTATATGAATTCTTTTGGTTTTATACACTTTTTGATTGAGTTGTTTGACTTTGCTAGGAGATTTTGAAATTTACTCGTATTGTTGCATGCAGTACTGGCACATTTCATCTGACTTATTAGCAACATTTCGTGGACTACACCAACATGTTCTGTATGAGTTAGCTGAACAGCCTCTAGTTTTCTACATACAATATTTATCAACGTCAACAGCAACTTCACTGATATTTTTAGGTTAAATAAAAATGTTAATAGATTTAGCATCTCTTGCCATGTGATTTGTATTTTATTCATTTTGTGGTTTTGATTTTATTAGACAGCATAGCGGGAAATTTTCAAATGAAATGTTTGAGAAGCATTAGGTTTCTTACTCACATTGAGTTGATATTGATAAGCAAAGTGCCCTGATTTCTTCTTTTGCTAAATTATTACATTACCATTTTGCTGATTTTTGTTATTTTTTTAAATAATGAGATCATTTGACAGTACAAGTAGTTCAGCACATCATATTTTCTTTTAAATCATATTCAAAGGAAACCATGATGAAATATTGTAATAGTCTTTTAGTTTCAAAAGTTCCCAGGAATAAGTTTTTTTTTTTTAACTTAGCTAGTTTGACTTTGAATTTGCTTTAAAATTCTTAATATGTTTCTCCTTTTAAAATTTTTATTTGACTTAAAAATATTATGGTCTCTTTAGT
This sequence comes from Cuniculus paca, assembly GCA_004365215.1. Lineage (NCBI taxonomy): Eukaryota > Metazoa > Chordata > Mammalia > Rodentia > Cuniculidae > Cuniculus > Cuniculus paca. The sequence continues at coordinate 10,641 of RJWT010045479.1, forward strand.
AGTCCAATCTGAGGATTAAACCCATGCCTTCACAAGAAGCTATACACCCATCACCTTTTAAATTTTATTTTATTCTTCCATTTTATTTTATCTTGACATAGGATCTCACTAAATTTTCCAGGTTGGGCTCAAACTTGTGATCCTTTACCCTCAGTCTCCCAGTGTGCCCAGGCCTACAGGCTCCTGTACCCCACGCCACCACACACGCACTGAGTTCCTAGCTGGAGCCACAAGACAACCAAATCAGGTGAATTTGGTTTCTGTGGATCAGTCTCTCAGGAAGCTGAAAAAAGAGAAGAGATAAAAACTCTAGGAGGATAAAGAGGATATTGTACACAGTGCCCTCTTTGTTTGCTTAGATTTTATGATTCTATTTTCTTTAGTGAAGGGAATCACTATCCAAATAGGAGAGACACAAAGTCCCATAGTGATGAAATTACAACAAGGTAATAGTCATTCGATAAAAAATGATCCAAAAATTAACTTGTTACTGTGACTTCCACTGTTTGGTACTTATGATAAAAGGAAATATCAGTTAATATAATGCATAGCTGGTTCCCATTCACTTCACTCTCTCTCCCCAATGTAGCAGAAATTTTCAAAAAGATTATGATTTCTTTCTCTCACTTGCACAAATTGCAATACCTAGTAAAGGGAATGGGCTCCCTTTAGTAATCTTATCCCAGGAGATTTTGTTAAAGAATGGCAGGTCAGTTGAACACTATAAATCCATTTCTATATTTCTGTGGTGCTAAATTTCTGGACTCATTTTATAGTATGCTAGGGAATTTCCACCACCTCGGTCCTATTGTTTATAGACTATTGTGGAACCAAGGAATCAATTTAAAAACCAAGAAATGTATTAGAGAAATTCCCAAACACTTGATCTAACATATTAAATTCCCAGTTCTGGGTAAATGTGCACATACAGATATATTAATTAGATCAGACTTTATATACTTGGTCTTTCTAG
>RJWT010045480.1:0-11618 GCA_004365215.1 Cuniculus paca
TGTTGTTTTTAAATGAAAAATATACATTTTAAATATATATTAATATATTTAATGCAGCTATCAAGGCCAAATTCCAGAGCATTGTACAAATAATGATTTCTGTACTCTTTATATAATTGATATTTTAAAAGATATATAATTACCAACTTTCATATATTAAAGTGTCAGCTAGTCTGTAGAAGGTGTAACTCAGTTGTAATACAGAGTAGTAGTTAAAGCGGTATTTGTGTGGGGCAAATGTTGAAAGAAAAATGAATTTAGCTCTTAATTTAATTTTACAGTTAAGAATACGACACAAAGACTGGTGCAACCACTGTGGAAATCAGTGTTGAGATTCTTCTAAAAAACTAGAGTTAAAGATTTCGTTTGACCCAGCTATTCCTCTTCTTGGTGTTAAAAACGTCATGCTACAGAAATGTATGCACACCCATGTTTATAGCATCATGGCTTGTAATAGCAAAATCTTGGAAAAAGCCCAGATGTCCATCAACCAATGACCAATGAATGGATAAAGATGCATTTTAACTTATACAATGGAGTATTACTCAGCCTTAAATGAGGATACACTTGAGGCATTTTTAAGTAAATGGATGCATCTTGAAGTCACATTAAGTAAAATAAATCAAACACATATGTGTAAATATCACATCCTTTCTTTGGTGTGAGAAACAGAAAGTGTAAATAAATGTGGAATAGATATTGTGAAATAGTAAGAAAATGCTCAAACGGAAAGGGAAACTAGGGAAGAGCAGGGGGAAAAGAAGGAAGGGAAAAGAAAAACAAAATAAAAACAGAAGGAAAAAGTGGAAACAAAGGTTTTGTAATGAAAGAGGGGTTGAAGTGAGGTTAGGGGAATGGAAAAAAGAAGTATCAAGATGCAGGTACAAACTTACTACAATGAGTGTGATCATTATGTATATCTAAAATGTACCAATAAACATAATTAATTTTGAAAAGAATACAAAACAAAAAGGAGTAGGAATATGATGATTTGGTATTTAAAACTATGGAACAACATTATTAAATACAATAACTTAGAGTGAATCAACTCAGTTAATACTGTGTTTGTATACTTTTCAGAATGTTAATTATTGCACTGTCATTTACAGAAACTTGACATTCACGATAGTTGAGAGGATGCTGCACTTATTTGCTTAAGGGTATTTGTGGTATGTCCTGTAGCTTTAAGAAGTTAAAAATAATCTGCTGTAAAGTAATGCAACATTATTTCATAAATAGTGTGTTTTTATTATGTTTAAATAAGAAAATGTGTCTCTATATAAAGTTTTTGAAAGTTTGAACACTCCTGTTGCTTGCAATAATAAGAGGTAACACAGGAATTCTTTGTAAGTCACAGAAAGCACAAATGATTTTTCTGCAGAAGTTAAAGTTCCTGTAATACCTGCTTCATGAAGACTTACTGAAAATGAATGATATAATATGTGCCAAGTGTTTAAAACATTGAGAGAAGTGAAGAACTCCGTGCTATTCATTGGCATTTTGAAACATCAAGTACGAGTAGATATCTACAATTTCTGAGAAATCATGAAGAGCAAGTGAGATATATCATATCAGAGTATGTGTTCAGATTGCTATTTTTAAATGAAAGCATACATTATAAATATATACTAATATATTTGATGTTACTACCAAGGTCAAACTTGAGTGTATAAATAATGGCTCCTGTACTCTTCATATAATTGACATTTTAAAAAATATGTAATTATCAGCTCTCATCCATCAAAGTGTCAACCAGTCTATAGAAGGTATAACTCAGTTGTAGTACAGAGTACTTGTTAAAGTGCAGCCCTTTCAATCAAGCTGAATTCAAGCCCTAGATCCAGTGCTTGGTAAATCAATGCTTCTAGTAACCAGTGAAATTATCAGTGCATGAGGTTCCCCACCAACAATGTGAAAATACATAAAGTATCTACTACACATTTGTGAGATTTAAAATAGTACCTAACATATGAGTCCTCAACAGATATTATCTTTATTATTATGCTTAGAATTATTATAAAATAAAAATACATTGATAGAATTTTTATAGATTTTTGTGAGTGCACTATGTGTGACAATCACTGTTTATTATTATTATTATCGTTATTATTATTACTGAGGATCTAACTCAGGGTTCTGAAGATTCCAAGAACACACTATGTTGTACTATTTTTAGTTCTAGTCTTAACCTACCAATTAATTGCACAACATATGAAGTTGGATCATTTTTTTACCTTCTAATTTTTATAGCCAATTTTCAATGAACAGATCTCAAAATCCTACTTTTAAGTAGAAAAGGAAGAAAGGGTGACTGGACAGATTTATTTTTGGATTTTATTTCTCTTATTTCAATTCCCACTAAAATTAAAAGTTAGATTAAAATTTAATTGTTCTGTAAGAAACACTGAATCCCACAGTTCTAAAATTATTCTGTAGCCTGTCTGTATTAAATCCCAATACAATTTCATATGATTTAAATTTGATGTGACTTAACTTGAGTATACTGCTATGAAAATTTACCTTTGTTTAGGATATTACCAGGTTGCTCCTAAGAAAAGTTTCTAATATGAATATAAAGACAACATATAAATTAGCATTTAACCATGATAATTTGGAGACTGGGGTAATTACAATGTGACATAAGATTGGAAACTGGGGTTATCTCAAGACAATTAGGAAGCATGTTAATCCCACGAAATGTGTATTAAACAGTAGCAATAAGAACTAGTAGTTTGTAATGTAAGTTTAAGAAGCCCAGAAGTTGATTCTGTTTTCAATTTTATTCATACAATTATTATAACCTCCCAAATAGAGTACATTTGTATTTTTCCACTATTATATTTACCTACTGGTAGCTACTGGGTATCTAAATCAAGAACCTTCTCTCTGAAGCAAATCAAAATTGCTATGTGTGAATTTTTAATTTTCCAGTTCCAAAGCTTAGAAGAACCAATAAGCATGCAATCAATTTTAATTTAAATTGAAATCCACAGCTGTATTTACTGTAGATGGTCTTTCAGGGAACTGAATCTAATATAATTTCTTCACTTATCTAATCATATTGAAGAGCTGTTTTGGCCAACCTATTACAAAGAGAATATATAATGAAATAGGAAGCGATGATGTTATGTCTTACGATGCTTCACATTTTCTGTTATTCTTCGATTGTGGGAAACAATGAGTCTTAGATTAAACAGGTTATAGTATGCTATGACTTCTGATAATAGTATAAGAAGGAACACCAAAAACGGCGGCCATAAAAAAAGACACAGAATTCAGGATAGGACTGTTCCCAAACCTACTCACGTAAGTACTGCCCAATGTGGGAGTAATTTTAACATGTTATAATGTGAAAAACCCTAACCCAGAGTCCGATGCTTCTGTGTTTAGATACACAGAGTTTAGAAAAGTGTTGGAATAGAAAACCAGGAAGAATTTGTACCCTTTTATACTTTTTGATTTAAGCTTGTCCTAGAGACTTTTACAGATAAATCCCTACGCCTCGGGATAAAATAAGGAATTGATCCCAAAAGATCAAAAACTTAGAAACTTTTCTAATGGAATGAAAAAGTAATTTACATTTACAAAAGACAGAGGGGCTAGATAGATAGGTAGATAGATAAATAGAATTTGTCATAGAATAAAGAATGATAGTTCTCAGTGCCTACCATCAATGGTCGCTAGATTTGTAATATGGTTAACAGTACATGTAGCTACTGAGTTAATTATAAAATCATAAAATCCCATTTTTTCTCCTTTCTAAATTTGCACTTGCAAATTTGTTAATTTTCTTACTTCTAAACAGTGGACATGAAGTATTTTTCTAAAAATAGTTTTATTTATAAAATATTTCAAACATTTATTTGAACATTACTGCCATTTGTGTATATTTTTAATATTCTTTCATACAAAAACAAAATTCCATGTAAAAATTTAACTATTTTTAGGAATAATACATCTTAAAAATTAGGATATTTGGGTTTTCGTTTTCAGTAGTTAGAATCTTTATGTGTTGCACTATTGAAATACACACATTTAAAATAATTTGGGCTACTAAAAAAATCTTGATTTAATATTGACTAAATGAGTTTCCAGTCCATCTCTGAAACCTTTCTAGATATTTTGCTCTTCCTATTTAACGATGTCACATTTTAATACTTTATACCAGAGTTGTTCATTTCCAAATATGAAAGTAAACCCAATGTAGAAGAATTAAATTTTGTGAAGTCTGGATAGTAGATCTAGATAGGGTAATATAGAAGAGAAATGTTTGAGAAGACTTAGGGGGAAAAGCAATCTATGAGTGGTTTGAATAATTTTCAACATGTATATAGTGCTGTGGGTCCATTTTATCTAGGCATTTTTAAAATGATTTCTCATAATGTTTTACTGTCAGACTTGTTCTAAGTTTTCAATTATTTCTATGCTCTTCTGTGAACTGTATTAGACAATAGGGTTCTGGTTAGTGGAGTCTGGAAATGGAAACAGAAATTTTGGGGTTGTTTTTCTTAAAAATTTATGAGGTCAAAAAATGACTCCTCATAATTCAGTTTCTCTTACATTACTGTAAAAGATACAGCTGGCTGTGTTTTCAGTGTGGGTGGTCTCACAAGCAATCTTGTGCTAGGAGGTTAGCTCCCAGCATGGTGATGCTGAAAGGTGGCAGAACCTCTAAAAGTAGGGTCCTCTGGGAAGCAATTAGTTCATTGTTGTCATAACCTTGGAAACAATTCACATATTTCTCACTGAACCCCGGTTACTTCATGAAAGAGCAAGTTATTATGAGAACCACACATTTAGACTTAAATCTTCCTGTATTATCATGCAATCTCCCTCTCTCACTCGCTCTCCCCAGCTGTTCCCTCTCCTTCTCCCTCTTCCTTCCCTCTCCCTCTTTTCTTTTTCTCTTTTCTCTCTCACCTCTTTCTCACGCATTCCTGCCATTGAGCCAACTCTGTTGTCATGATATAGAGAGAAGACTCTTGACAAAGCTGCACAGTTCTTAGGAAAACACTCTCCTGAATCATAAATTTAATAAACTTCACTGTATAAAGTATTCAGTCCCAGGGATTTTGTAATAGTAATAGAAAAGAGAAATACTCATTTGAAATGTGACTCTACAGTAGCCAGACTCTAATTTCTTTTGTTTTACTATGCTCTGTAATATAGAGAAGAATGTAATAATAGAAAGGCTCATTGGAAAACTTTAGCTTTTTTAAAGCCATAATGTGGATGAATTTGCACAAAATTAAAGTGAATTAAAAATCCATTCAAAAAGTGTACATATTGTGTGATTCCATTCATATAAAATTTAGAAAAATCAAATCTAATCTATAAATGCTAGAAAGTAAGTCTATAGTTTTCTACAGACAAGGAAGAATGTTAATGAAGGTGACTGGAAATGGTTACAGTGGGGCAGGATATAATTTTGAGGCATTTTAGTATATTTATTACATTGATTGTTTTTGCCAGTTTCACAAGATATACATATATATGCACAATTTATGAAATTTACATTTTATATGTGCTCAGCTAAATCATTGAAATAATAGTTTTTAGATAATAAAAAGTTGAAAGCAACTAAAAGGGTAACTCAACTAATTATAATGAGTGCTTTGTATATGTGATTATATTGAAATACATTAAACAACCAAAACACAATAAGGCCTATTTTATTATTCAAACAATGTTTCCAAAACTTATAGGCCATTTTCCCAGGACCTCTAAGAGTTTGCTTCTCATATTATCATCAAAATATAGGTTATTTAATCTCAAAATAACATTTAAAACAACATTATAATACAGTGGTTACAATCATGTTTTAAAACAGTTTCTGTATTTTATCCCAACATTTTAATAAGTAGTTTTAAGGAGATTGAATTTCTTAGATTTAATGAATACTTTGGATATCTAATTATTCCAGAATTTTTTTTCTTTACTGCTCAAACTTTTAGCTACAAAATGTACTCATAGAAAACTTCTAATTTTTTTTTACTGTTTTAACTTAAGAGTTCGTTCTGACTTTTCCTAATCAAAATACAAAAAAAAATTTTAACGGAGTTATTAATCAGTATTTTTTAACATGAAAAGTTGAAATGTATAAGAATAAAAAAATCAAACTTGCATCTGGACATTCCAAATTAGATTATTGGTTTCAAAGTACCTTCCCTTGATTTTCATTTTCTTTCTTTGTGTGTTTTAGGAAGCATACCTTTTTACACCGATGAAGATAAATCTTCCTTCATCTTAATGTAACACATGTCAGAATTTTTAAGCCAAATCAGCATTTCATATAAATATACAATCATTGTGGAAAAAGTTGTGTGTATGTTCCTGTGATTTAAAATTTTATACTCTTGAATGTTAAATTTATAAGTAATTGTGGTTGATATTGTCTTTTTCATGGTACTGTCATGACTAAAGGATTATCGTATAGTATTTGCTGGAAATTATGAAAGACACAGCGTAACTCTTAGGGGCCCATGAATTCAAAGTGCCTCATTGCTTAAAGCAATAAATTCCCTTTACCAACAACTTCACTAGGCATTACATGAAAACATTAAAAATGCAATTTCTCACCTTTTTCAAACTTGGACATACTAATTCAGAAATCGCTGTGCTTGATGCAGTCACCCAGTGATTCTGATTCATGAAGCTGGAAATCACTCTACTAGAGAAACACTTTCACCGAAAGCAAAATGCTTTTGAGAAAAAGAAAACAAGAAAAAATAAAAAATGGCTTAGGTCTACGTGAAGAAGAGAGACCCATATGCCTAAGTGCGTACACACACACACACACACACACACACACACACACTGATCTTCAAAATTATTAGTCAACATCTAAGAATCTTTTTAATGTTTCATGTCATAGCAGTACCCAAATGCTTCACATTCTGGATTTGAAATCAATTGTTTTCTTTCTTTGACATATATATAAATATATATAAAATTTGAATCAAAATCCCTAGGCAGTAATTCCAAGAGTTTAACACAGAGGTAACCCTCATCTAACCAGGAGATACTGAAACAACCTTAAGTTTGTCTCAGGTGAAATACACAAGAAATAAATTTCTACTCTCTCAAATATCCACAGTTCACAACAAAGGATAGTAAAAATGCAGAACACGGAGGTGAAACAATTGGTACTCATATCAGAACAGATCAGTGTGTTGCAGTGACTGAGAAAATGCTACAAGCTCCCAGCTGGGAAAACTTGTAATTGCAACCAGCCAGAACATTGATATAGAGATAGCAAAATTACTAACAAGGGAAAAGCAAAATTTAGGAGACAAATAGAGGAAGCATTTTCCTATGTATGACAAGAACCCTAGTAAATATGACAAAGTGCTCGTCAAGAACAGAATGTTGAACTGGCGTGAAGAAAATATAAAATTGATTACTACAATGACAAGCCACATAAAATGCCATAATAACAGCACAGGAACTCATTTCAAATAAAAGTGAAATAAAAACACTCTCTTAAATTAAGGGGAAAAATGTGAACAAAACTAAACTTCTTGCTTTGGGCAAATCTGTAACCAGAAACTATAGTCAAAAGCAATCAAAACTAATGGTAACATTATCATAACAGAAGAATACATATGGCTCTAGGGATTTCTTCAGTATATACATCTATAGTCTCAGCTCCCATAACATCAGGAAAGCAGCAATCTAGAAGCTAATACCCCATTACAGTAGAATTCAAACAAAGCTATGCCATAATTTGATTTCTAAGCCAAGAAGTATCCCTTCCTTGATTCAGTCATACCAAAATACAGGGAAGCAGAAATAGATTTCAGTTATGTATTCAGGACAGCAACACTATACATATTGATGTCAACTCAAAAAAATCTATCATTACATCTCTTTTTTATTAATGAAGTCTTGTTCTAAAGTCAGAGAATTAAAGGGATCAGGAAGACTAGCTCTCATTTGCCATGGTTATCCCTGGAAAGAACTTCATTCGAACTGAATGGAATAACAAGCACTATATACATGATTGCTAAATAAGTGACTGGTTAGTACAAAGAATCGTGTTGTCCTGGTGAACGGCATATTCTAACCAGTCAGACACCGTTGGACAAGATTTTCCTCCTTTAAGAGCAACTAGGGTATATTTCATTAGCAGTGACTATTAAAAGCCCTTCCAAAGTTAATAACAAGAGATATACAGAATACTGTTCATTTGTATCATTTAGTCTTGTTGCTGTAGGTCCTCATGAATTCCAAACTGCTCTATCATCTTAAAAATCAACAAACTTAGGCAGTACCAGGAAATAAATGACTAGAACTGTGTGAAAAATAGCCACCTCTTTAGAGAGATTTTACTGTTCTGTGTTGTCTTCTCTTTTACTCTGTAGTGGATTGGTAACTGGCAGTCAACTTAAACACCAGCTGAACTGAATCCGCATGGTGCTGAGCATGGATGGCCCACCTGAGGACTGTTGCCGGCATAAAAAGGAGACCTGGAGAGGAAGAGTAGCGTTGTGGGTTCTTTTAAGTGTTGTTCTTTGAACTGTTGGTTCTCCTGGAGGAGCTTGTCATGCTGGCTCCCCTGATATGAATTCGGCTGTTATTGGAGGAGCTCAGGACCTTGTTGCTGAGAATGGCTGCAGTTCACTTTGGGGAAACTTTGGTCCTTACTTTGAGCATGGCTTCCTGGCTGCAGAGGGGAAGATATGTGCTGTTTAATCTCCAGGAGAAGTTTGTCATTTTGGCTGCCTGAGATGTACTCGACTATTCTCATTGTCAGAGCTCAGGACCTCATTGCTGCTGAGGATGGCTGTGGTACTTTTCAGGGGAGTCCTGGTCCTTATTTTGAGCTTCACTTCTTGGCTCTGGTACAGAACCCTTGGCCTGCTAATACAAATCCTTCACCCTGCTGGCACAAACTTTCTAGCTTCCACCTCTTGCCTTTGGACCTTCCCAACGCAGACCTATGGGATAGACTTATAGGAGTCATTGTAGTGGGTTCTAGGTTTTCAGCTGAACTCATGCAGGTTATCACCATGGGATCCAGGCCCATGGCTGGATTTTTTAGGTCTTTAGTGTTGTGGACAGATTTCCTTCATTTTCTTTGTATTTGACTCCTTGGATGACCATTATAAGTAATACTATAAATTATATGCCCTGTTTGGAATTGTTCTCTTTGCAACTCCTGACTAGAACATACACTATAACGCATGCTAATATGTATTCATGTTTCTGTTACATTGTGTTTAGTGCTGATTTTGTTTTTGCTTTTTTTTTGCTTTATTTTTCTGAAGATACTTTCCCTATCATCTACAAGCATAGAACAATAGTTCCAATTGTGGGACAAGAGTAATCAGTTGATATTAAAAGACGCAATTCTAAATATGTTTATTTATAGGGAATTTTTTATTGTGAGGCTACTACGAAAAAGTTACTGTCATTGGTCACTGGGCATCTTCACTCTGCCCATGTCTTCATTATCCAAACAAATTATTTTAAGCTCATATTCAAAAACTAAGCATTTCTCCTCATCCTCGTGAGTCCATATAAAGTAATCTGAAAATTCCTGTTGTTCAGCAAGTTCAAGTAAACATTTCTTTGACAAAGTAACTAAGCAAATATAACTTTAAACTTCTTATCAAAGAAATTTTATATGTTAAATACACATATGAATATGGTATGTGATCATATATATACATTAATAATAGCATTCTTTATGTATACATGCATTTTCATTACTTCTAATTAGTTTTTGACTCTCCATCTTTAAGTCTAAATAAAAATATTTATCAACTTGTACAAAATAATATGGCTATTACTACCTTTTTTTGTCTGAGTTGTCCTTCATTCTTTCTATATACTGCCATTTTTCCAAACACAAAGTAAGTAAAATACACATGTGAAAAATCACAATATAAGCTGTTTTCTGTCTCTCTTACAATCTTATGTATGCAGAAGAGCTCATTTCTTTTCCGTTTGACATTTACATGGATATAGTGTCAGTGATTTTTGTTTACTTTTCTTTAGTTTCTTCCATGAACCCTCATCATTTATTTCACTGAAGCTTGCTTTCTTTTTCTATCCATCTTAAGAGCTTTATTCATTGTCAACTTGTAAATCTCCAAAGAAGACCTTATATCATAGTAAGAATAGCAGACCCTTGGCGTCAGCTAGAGATTCTATACCCAGTTATGTCACACATAAGCAGAGTTCAGTTTAGGAAGTTTTTAAGCTATGCGAGTCTCAGTTACCCATTCATAGATTAGAGTTAATAATACCAATTTCTGTGAATTGGATACGCTGTCTTCCATACAGAGAAAACAGGGAAATATATTATTTTAAATAGTATGGGAATGTATTAAAAGCTAATTGTGCTCAGTGATGCTTTAATATGTAAGAAATAGTATGTTTTGGTATTATCTGACCAAGCTGAAATTATGTCAAACATTAATTCATGCTTTGGCTTGGATGTCATTTGTCTCTTCAGGGTCCATATGGTGGATATTTTGTCTAAATTATGGTGATGTTGAGAGATGAGACAAAAATGGGAAATCATTAAGTCATTGGAAGCATGTCCTCAGAAGGGATTAGAATAGTTCTTGTGGGACCCTGAGTTATTTGTCAGGAGAAGGTTTGTTGTAAAAAGGGCAAGCCTGTCCCCTCTTGATTAAATTAAAAAATAAAAAGGAAGAGATACATAGTTGTGTCAGGAGAATTCGGTATATAATTTATATCCGTGAAAAGGCCAAGTAGGCTAGATAAAGCAATCCTTTGGACAAAAAGCTAGAAAAGCTTTTAAATGAAGATAATAAGGTAAATTTAATAATTGTTACATCAGAATCGAGTGAATTTACAAGTGAAATAGATGGCAGTTTATAGAACAATTCATCAAACATGCAAGAAAGACTCCTAAAGGATATAGTCTTTTCAGCACTAACAGAAGTCTGTTTTAAGGTCCCTATCTTATAAATAAATTAAGAGGAGTCCTAAGCTTAACATAGTCTGAATAGGTAGCAAAGGACATCCTCCTTGGGTCAGGTGTCCTTTTGCCGCTGCACAGAAGGCATCACAAAGCAAGATTGTAATGAATGATCCATTCATGAGTGGACACTGTTCTGAACTATCCGCTTCAGTCTTGTGGGTAAAGCTGCCTGATCCAAGAACATTCCTGAGGTCACCTCTATGAAAGCAGAACAATAATTACTTCTGACAGTTCTCCAGAAGAATGTCAAAAAGCCCCACTACTGAAGTGTAGCATTTATCCCACAAAATACATAGCTTATGTATTGTAAAATGCACTTTAAGTATTGTGGTATACTCAAGAAGAGAGAGAGCGAGAACATCCAAATGCACCAGGGTGAGGAATTCAAAAGTACAAGTTCCAAAACACAAAATATTTTTCTGATTAAAAATGTAGAAGTGATGTTGTATTGAGATCATAAACTCAAATTAGACAAAGAAATATAGAGTGAAATCAATCTATGTATCCATCTTTATCTTCCATCCATATCTTTACATTAAATTTAGGATTTTATTCCAAGAAAATAATGATGAGAATATGAAAAAGAAAACCCAAACCACACTGAATCATATTACCATGTATAATAGACACACACAGACACACACACACACACGTGCAGCAA
>RJWT010045481.1:0-11607 GCA_004365215.1 Cuniculus paca
TGGTTCTGTATGAATGTGAAGAATGTTTTCTTTAGTTCTGTGAGGTATGCTAATTGTATTTGCTTGAGATGTGTTGAATCTTTATAGGAATTTTGGAAGTATGGCCATTTTCACTGTTAGTGCTTCCTACCCATGAGAAGGGTATATCTTTCCATTTTGTGATATCCTCATTGATCTCCTTTTTCAGAGTACTATACTTTTCAATGTAAGGATCTTTTACTTCCTTTGTTAGATTGATTCCCACATGTTTTTCTCTTTCTTGGTGCTATAATGGAAGGTGTTATTTCCCCAATTTTTCTCTCAATGAAGTTTCTTATTTGAGTACAGGAATCATATTGGGTTTTGAGTGTTCACTTTGTATATTTTTGTACTAAGAATTGAACTCACAACCTCATGCTTGCTAGGCAGGCACTGTGCTAGTGAGCTATATCCCTGGCTAACTGTTGATTTTGTAAGCAGTTATGTGCCAGAATTTGATATTAAGTTTAGAAATCATGTTATTGAGTATTTGGAATTTTCTAGAGTGTCATGTCATGTGCAAATAATGATAATTTAACCTTTTCCTTTCTTATCTTTATTCCTTTTTATTTCTTTCTCTTATCTGATTGTATTGGCTCATGTTTTTAGAACTGTATTGAATAAGACAAATGATAGTGGACATCCTTGCCCTGTTCCAGATTTTACAGTGAAAGCTTTCAGTTTTTGACTGTTTAGTATCTTGTTGGTTGTGGTTTTGCAATAGATGGCTTTTATCAGATTGAGATAAAGACTCTTCTATTCCAATTTCTGTAGGACTTTCATCATGAATGAGTGGTGGACTTTGAAAAATGTTTTTCCTGCATTTATTGAGATGATCATGGACTTTTTCTTTGATTCCTGTGATGTGGAGTATTACATCTATTGATTTGCATATATCAAAACAACCCCTCATCTCTGTGGTGAATCCTTGTTCATGGTGTATTAATGTAATAGTTGATACATTGTATCAATTTGAGACGTTTAAAAGTTTAGCTAAGCAACTCAGCAGGGAATCAGGGTCCTTTGTAAACATCCTCAGCCTTTGTAACCAGAGGGCACAGAGATGGTGTGAGTTCTGCCCCCACCTTAGGGGGTCATAGCCTGCTTACAATAGAAGGGAATAAAATAATTTCCCCCCTTTTTTTGCTCTGGAAACTTTGCTGTTTTCTGCTACCTTAAAGTTTTTCCCCTGTACCATGCCACCTTATTTCAGAGCCAGATGATTATGGACTGAAACCTCTACAAACTGAGAGATAAATAAACCTTTCCTTCCAGCAATGTGAGATAAATAAACCTTTCCTTTCTAGCAATGAGACAAAAGTAACCAAGACAGTATTTTTCTTGATTATTTTCTGAATTCTGATTTCCCATAGCTTATAGAAGATTTTTGTGTATGTTCATTAGGGGTATCAGCCTGTAGTTCTCTTTTCCAGTTGAGTCCTTTTTAGGTATTGGTATCATGGTAATTCTTGCTTCCAGGAATGACTTTGGGAGTATCACTTCACTTTGAATTTCATTAAAAAGTTTGAAGGATGTGGCATTAGATCACTCTTCAGAGTGGATCCATCATGACCTGAAATTTTCTTTTTTGATAAGTTTTTAAATTTTTTATTTTATTGACTGATATTGAGTTATTTAAAATTTTCCTATCTTCTTGATTTAACTTTGATCATTCACATGTATGTAGGAGCCTGTCAATTTCTTCTGTTTCCTCCAACTTATTAGAGTAAAACTCCTTGAAGTAGATATTGATGATCTTCTGGATTATCTCACCCATTTCATTTGTAATTGTAGAAATTTAACTATTTAATTTCTTTTTTGATAAGGTTGTCTAAGGTTTTGTCAATTTTAATCACTTTCAAAGAACCAACTCATGGATTCGTTGATTCTTTGTATTGTCTCATCAGTCTCAATTGCATTCATTTCTCTTCTAATCTTTATAATTTTCTCACTCATGAGCTATGTGCTTGAAGATTTTATTGAAGATTGGCATTCAATATTACATTATTTATTTGAGATTCTTCTGTTTTCTTATAACATTCACTCTTAGGATTGCTTTCATTTCATCTCATAGGTGCCAGTATATGGTCAGCATTATTAATTTGTTATGCATGCTGTTTAATTTCTTCTTTAATTTTATATGTGACCTATTGGTTATTTAGTAGGATCTCATTTAATTTGCATATGTTTATGGTGTTTTTTCTGTCCTTAATTTTCAATTTCATTGCACTATGGTTCAATAATATGCATAGGATAATTTCAATTCTTTGCATTTATGTAATTATGTTACCTAGTATGTGGTCTATTTTGCAGAATAATTCATGTACAACTGAGAAGAATGTATATTCTGATGTCTTTTGTCCAATTTCTGGCTGGCTACTGTAACTCAACATCCCTTCCTTCATTTGACTCTGGGACACTGGAAGTGAAGTGACCCTGGAAGTGTTCTGCTGTTGGAGTTCCAACCCTCAATCCTTTGAATTAAGATGTTGATACTGCCTACTGCTTCTCATCCATGGTACTGTGTGCCCAGTAACACTCTATTTCACTCAGCAATCTCTGACTCTTTGGGGCCACTCTGGAACATTCTCATGTTCTCACTGATTCCTCAGACTGCATAAGATTCTCTTGCTCCAGGACAGGTCTCCATTTCCCAGTGAGAAACAAAGTTGTTATCACTTCTGCACCTGCCAGGTCAGGAACACAGCTGCTCTTGCCACATTGCCTGATCTCTTGTCTGTAACACTCAGTCCTTTCTTCTTTAGGAATAAACCCTATTTTCTGTTTCTCCCTTGTCAGTTACCTTGTGCCATCCACTCACTTTGGTTTCTCTCCAGGCTGTTGATTTTCAGACTCTTGGCATTTTGTCCTGGAGAAGCTGTGTTGCTGGAACTCACCACTCCATTACACCATTTTCTCTCTTATAGCAGTATATATTGTATCTTAATTCATTTTTTCCTATTTCCCTCCCTTCTCTTAAATTCTTCTCTCCTTTTATAAAACTTAGTTTTAATTGATTATGTTAATATATTTTTATCCCTACTCTGTAGTCATTTCCTCGTGTGTTCTTCATACTAGTAACAAATCTACTACCTACTAGTAACTAGAAAATGACTTTTTAAAAAATTGAAAGTGAGAAGACACAGAAGCAAGGTACAACCCCCGATTTCCAGCTCACCCAAGTCAAATCCAAGGGGCACTGAGGTAGAAGAAATCAAAATTCACCCAGTAAAACTTTTTGAAATGGTAGCAGTGGAAGTAACAAAGGACATAAATGAGGCTTTAGGAAAAAAAGTCATAATTTCACAGATAAGTAAAGAGATTATGACCATAATGAAGGATATGGTTAGTGAACCTAGAATAGAAACACAAAAAAGAAAAAGCTTATGAAAGTGATGGAAACTATGAATGCCCAAAATAGGAAATAATTGGATTCCATAAAAATAGTTTCAAACATACACCTAGAAGATTAAAAATTCTATTGAAAGTATATGCAGCAAAATCAACCAAGGTGAGGACACAGTATCAGATCTAGAAGAGACACTGGAGGTTATTAGTAATCAAATGAAAGATTTAAAAATAGCAAAGGTAATGCAAAAATCAATCCAACAGTTTCTAGATGGTGCAAAGAAGAATAACATAAGAGTGATCAGAATCAATAAAAGAATCATAAGATAGCTCAAAGAACATTAAAAAAGTTCACAGAAATAATAGTAGATCTTATTTACTCTTTTAGTTTTTAAAATGTACAATAGGTATTGTGAAAATGAAAGAGAAAGAAATGCTGAAAAGGAGAGAACTAGGATAGGGGAAAGGAGTAAAGAAAGGAGGGAAAAGATTTTATATATATATACAAACATATATACATATATATGCATGTATGCAAATATATACAAGATAGAAAACTATACTACTAATCTCAGTTTATTAAAAAGAAGTTTGTGTTTTCATTGTTTGATTGTTTAACATTTTTTATAACTAAATCTTGTAATCTGAACAACTACTTTCAAGATAGCAATATGCAATATATTAGTGTTACTTTTCTCTTTTTTCTTTGAAATTTTTATCCTTTTTTGTTTTTAAAATAAAAAAATTTTAAAGAGAAAAAAATGGCAGAAAACTTCCCAAGAAGGGACAAAGAACTTGATACATAGATAAGTGAGGCATACAGAACTCCAACTGTCATGATCAGAAAAAAATACAA
This sequence comes from Cuniculus paca, assembly GCA_004365215.1. Taxonomy (NCBI): domain Eukaryota; kingdom Metazoa; phylum Chordata; class Mammalia; order Rodentia; family Cuniculidae; genus Cuniculus; species Cuniculus paca. Next base: position 4,223 of record RJWT010045481.1, read on the forward strand.
TAAGACATAATCATCAAGATTCCAGAAATGCAACACAAGGACAGAATAATAAAAGTTCTCAGAAAAAAGAAACAAATCACTTAAAAGTGAAAGCCCATCAGAATAATAGAAAACTGCTCAATCCAAACCCTTAAGTCAAGGAGACCTTGGAGTGAAATGTTTCAAATCCTAAAAGAAAATAACCTCTGACACAGATGGATGTACAACTGAAAACTTATTTTTCAAAATCAATGGTGAAATAAAACACTTCCATAATTAAAAACATCTATAGAAATTCAAGACCACTGAACCAACATTCCAAAATGTTCTGAAGGATATACTAGAAATAGTCAATGAAGACACAAATTCCTTTATTCTCAACAGAATGAAGCAACCAGGCAAGGGACACTATTAAACAGAGAGGAAAGAGGCAACCAGCAACAGGAAAATAATATGACAGGAATAAGGCTGTACATATCAGTTATACCCATCAGTGTAAGTGATTTCAATTCACCAATGAAAAGAAACAAATTAGCATACTAGATCAAGAAACAATACCCAACAATATCAAATTAGTGCAGTGAAACTGGAACTCAGTGGTGAAAGAAATAACAAAAAATATGGAAATTAAATAACACCGTCTCGAACAACCAATGAGTGACAGGTTAAATAGGAAAAATAAACAGTTTCTACAATTAAGTGATAAGGCCAGTGCAACATATTACAACTTAGAGGATGCAATGAAAGTATTCCTATGAGGAAAATGTGTGGTAGTGAATTCCCAATTCAGAAAAAAAATAGAGTGAGCTCAAATAATAACTTAATGTTTCAAGCTTATAGAAAAAGACAAGCAAGTTAAATCCAAAGTGGTATGAGAAGGAAAATTATAAATATTGGAGCAAAAATTAATGCAACTGAGACTAAGAAAACTATATAAAGAATCAGTGAATCAAATTTGTGGTTCTTTGAAGGATCAAACGTCATCCAATCTTATTTAAAAAGAAAAAGAAAAAACTCAAATCCATCCAATTAGGAATGAGAAGCGTGATATCACAAAGGATCCTTTAGAAATTCAGAAGATTATCAATACCTACTTCAAGAACATATACTCTTTAATGGGATGCAAAACTCAGAAGAAATGGACAGATTCCTTGATACATATCAATGAACAAAGCTATATTTAGAAGATAAAAATATTCTAAATAAACCATCAGTCAATGAAATTGAAGGTATAATTAAAAAACTGCCAACAAAGAAAGGTCTGTGTCCTGGTACAGTCAGTACTGAGTTCTACAAGAATCTTAGAGAAGACTGAATGCCACTGTTTCTCAAACTCTTTAATGAAATTGAAAGGGAAGCATTACTCCCAAAATCTTTGTGGGAAATAAGCATTAACCTAATACCAAAAACAGAGAAGGATTCATATAAAACAGACCTGCAGGACCGGGGTTATAGCTCAGAGGCACAGCACAAGGTTATAGCTGTGTGGCAAGCACAAGGTCCCAAGTTTGATTCCCAGTACAAAATAATAATAATAAATAATAATAATAATAATAATGTGGGGGAGTTAGCTCAGTGGCATTAATGCCTTTCTGGCAAGCATGAGGTTGTGAGTTTGAGCCCCAGTATCAAATGATAATAATAATATAGTCTTTAAAAAACAGAGAACTACAGGCCAATATCCCTAATGCACATAGACAGAAGAGTCCTCATTAAGATAGTGGCAACTAGAATGCAGCATGTCATCAAAAAAGATTGTACACGATGGCCAAATAGGGTTCATCTCATGGATACAAGGATGGTTTGACACGCAAAGTAATAAATGTAATATACCACATTAACAGAACCAAGGACAAAAAGCATGTGACTATCTCAATAGATATAGAAAAAGCATTTGATAAAGTCCAATACCTACTCATGATAATAACCCTAAAGAAAATTGGAATAGCAGGTGTCTTAGTTACTTTTCTCTCATTGCTGAGATAAAGTACTTGACATCCAAAATTAGGGAAGGGAAGGCTCATTTCTTACAGTCTGGAGGTTTCAGTCCATACTTAGCTGGTTCCAAGCAGGGTGACATGGCTGAGGGACAGCCATTCATGGTGGCTGCAAGTGGCAAGAGCAAACCCCACAAAAGAGGGAAAAAACATGCCTCCTTCCTGACCTTACATTGTATGTCAGCTCCACCCCTAGATGGGTGCAGAACTCACACTGCCAATTCCTTCACTAGAGAATGAATCAATCACAAATGCTAGATTCAGTCACTTCCATGACTGCATGAGGCTTGGGGCACCACCTAGATACAAACCATAACAGAAGATCTTTATCTCAGTCTGATAAAAGCCATCTATTATGAACCCACAGCGTACATACTAAACAGTCAAAAACTGAAAGCTTTCACTCTAAAATCAGGAACAACACAAGAATGTCCACTATCACCACCACTATTCAATATTTTTTCTGGAATCATTAGCCACTGAAATTAGACAAAGAAATAAAAGGAATAAAGATAGGAAAGGAAGAAGTTAAAGTATCTTTATTTGAAGATGGTGTGATACTGTATATAGAAGATCCCAAAAGCTTCACCAAAAGACTCCTAGATTTAGCAATCAAATTCAGTAGTGTAGCAGAATGTGAAGACAGAAGTCAAAGATCAATAGCATTCTTACACACTAATAAACTCACTGAAAAAAATTAGGGAAACAGAAGCTTTCACAGTAGCAACAACAAAGAAATGAAATACTAGGAATCCATCTAATAAAGGAAGTAAAAGATCTTTACTTTGAGAATTACAGTACTCTGAAAAACTAGACTGAAGAGGATATCAGAAAACTGGAAGATACCACTGTTCTTGGATAGGCAGAATGATTATAGTGAAAATGGACATACTTCCAAAAGTTTTACACAGATTTAATGCAATCTCGATCAAAATACCAATAGCACACTTCATAAAACTAAGGAAAACAATCCTAAAATTCATTTTGGACCAGAATAAACCTAGAATAGCAAAAGCAATCCTGGGCAACAAAAGCAAGGCAGGAGACATCACAATCCCTGACTTGAAGTTACACTGCAAAGGTACTGTGATAAAAGCAGCATGGTACTGGCAAAAAGAAAACTAAGCAAAGCAAAACAGACCCAAGAATCAATGGAACAGAATGGAAGATACAGAAACAACTCCAAACACATTCAGCTACCTAAGTTTTGATGAAGTAGCCAAACATCTTCTCTGAAGAAAAAGATAGCATCATTAATGAATAGTGCTGAGGAAACTGGCATTCTGCATGCCAAACATTAAACAAAGATCAATATCTCTCACTGTGCACCGAACTAAAATCAAAATCGATCAATGATCTAAAGAGTAATAGAGAAAAAATCTGCTGGTAGTTAATAGGTAAAACCCTTGGATTTAGGCGATGAATTATGAACAAACCTGAATCCCACTGGAAATATTACAAAGAACCAATAACTGAGAAAAAAGAACCAATAACTGTGATCTCATCATATTACAGTACTTTTCCACAGCAAAAGACACCACCAACAGAGTGAAAAGACAACCTATAAATTGGCAAAAATTTTTACCAGATCTTCCTCAGACAAAGGACTAATATCTGGACTATAGGAAGAACCTAACCCAAAAAATGGTCATCTAAAATAAACAGACATTTCTCAGATGAGGAAATACAAAGAACTGGTCACTCAAGTAATGCAAATCAAAATAACACTGAGTCCATCTCACTCCAGAAAGAACGACTATGATCAAGAAATCAACCAATAACAAATGCTGGTGAGGCTATGAAGAAAAGGAACACTTCTCCACTGTTGGTTGGAATTGTAAATCTCTGCCGCCAATATGCAAATCAGTATGGAGATTCTTCAAAAACTATAACTAGAGGTTCCATTTGACCCAGCTACTACTTCTTTTTTTGGTATCTTCCTGAAAGAGTTAAAAGTATCATGCCATTATCACATTTGTGCACCCGTATTTATAGCAGCACAATTAGATAAATGAATGCACCTTGAGACCATAATTTTAAGTGAAATAAATCAAACACACATGTATAAATACCACATTGTTTCTCTTTTGTGAGAAACCACACAAATAAGGACCAAAACAGATGATAAACATTGTAAAGTAGGAAGAAAATGCTCAAATGGGAAGGGCAATAAGGGAGGGGGCAGGAGGAAAGAAAAAAAGGAAAAGTACAAAGACAATAGAAGAAAAAAATGGAAACATAACTTTTGTGAATAAGAACGGGAAATAGGATTGAAAGGAGAGGAACAAGTTCTTCGCACTCACCTGAGTGTCCATCTGCTACATCAAGCCAGTCTTACACCTTCCAGAATCTCCATCTGGCATTCAATACTAGTCCTGCACCTGCATGAGTCTCCACCTAGCACCCCAGGCCTGCTTTAGTCTCCACCCAGCACCTCACATCCTCCAGGAGTGAGCCTGAGCATCCATTTTGCAACCTGCATCAGTTCTGGGCCCAGGTGATTCTCTTTTGTGCTCCTTGGGCTCACCCAAATCTCTACCTGGGTCCTCAAGCTGGCCCACATCCATTGGAGACTCTATCTGGTGCTTTTCACTAGTTCTGGGCCTGTTTGATTTTCTACCTGGCTCCCCATGTCTGCTTGAGTCCCCACACAGTGCTTCAAACCTTGCACTCTCTGTTGCCCCCCTGGAATCTCTCTTTCTGGCACTCCCACATTGGTCTCAGGTCCATCTGAGTCTTTTTAGAGTTCCCTGAGCCTATTTGACTCCCCACTCAGTGTCTCAAGCTGGTTACACACCTTCCAGAATCTCTTTCTGCCACCCAACACTGGTTCTAGGCCTGCCTGAGTCTCTGCCTGGGACCATAAGCTGCTTGAGCCTCATCCAAATGTTCCGCACTCACCTTGGGTCTGGAATCTCCATCTGGCACTATGTGTCAGTTCTCAGTCCACCAGTCTCTACTGAGCACCCTTAGTCTCTACTTGGCACCATAAGCTGGTCCCACATCCATCAGAATTTCCAACCAGCACTGAGCTCTGGTGCTGGCCTTTTCTGAATCTTTGCCTGAAGCCCCAGTTCTACTTGATTCTTCACCAAGTTTGCAATATCTTGCACCTTTCCTGCACTTCCTTAGACTATACCTAGCACTCCAGACCCAACTTAGTCTCAACTCAGTGGCCCACAACCTACTTATGCAAACCTGAATTTCTGCCTGATTCCACACACCAGTTCTGGGACAACTTCAGCAGCATCCTAAGAATGCCAGAGTCTCAGTCAGGCAACCTACACCTCCACTGATTGAGGGAAGAGTCTCCAAGACAAGATGAGGATCAGGGTAAGATTATGTCTGCTAGCTTAAGGAGGAAAAAATGAAGGTCACATGATGCATGCAAACATACCACAAGTAAGTCAAGGAGGAAATTGCGTGGGCCCATAGGCCAAACAGAACAATGGACATATCAGATTGCACAAATGAACTGTTGTTGGAACATCTGAGTTTTCTCACCAGTGCATTTTTGTTACATTTTTTCTTTCTTTTTCTTTGCACTTTTAACCATTTTTACATTTACTTAGTAGTTTGCTCTCTATTTTTCTCTTCATTCTTTTTCTCTAGTACTAGAATTTTGGGCAGTACTATTTGCTGATTTTTACTTGTTTCTCCCACTTTTAAAAATCCTACCAAGTGTTATAATCTGCTCTTTCTCAGTCACTCAACTCTTCTCTTATTTCAGACTTACAACACCTCTATATTCTATTTTTCTCCCTTTTTTTCTTTGAAAGAGAATAGAATAAACCAAAACAAAATAAAACAAAACAAAACAAAACAGAAGAAAACAAAACAAAACAAAACAGAATAGAGTCAAACATAATATAGCATTTCAAAACAGAACACTGCAAGCTATACAGGTTTTCAAAACATAAAAACAGGAGATTAACAATGGTTATCCTGGTGTCTCTTGCTTTCTTCAAAATGGTAATTCACACATTTACAGACAATAAACTCAAACAAAACAAAGTAATATAAAACAAAAGAGCATTACAGGCCTTCAAGTTGGCCAACAAGAAACCGGCAATGCCTACCGTGGTGTCTCATTTTTCAAAAGAGCTGTTCCTATCTTCTCACATATTGCAATCAAATAGTAGGAAAGAGACTTAAACCAATCAAATCAAAGAATAAAAGCACCATTGGACTTCAGAACCTTTTCTCCATATTTATCTGGAATTTGTTTCTTATAGAGTCTTTCAATTTTTACACTAGGGAGACAATGCAGGATTTACACCGGTGTGTTTGGTTTATTGCACTTATAAGTATGGCCTCAAGTCGCATCCATTAACCTATGAAAGCCTCAAAGTGATCACTTTTTATACCTGAATAGTACTCTATTGTATAAAAGTACCACATTTTCATTATCCATTCCACAATTGATGGGTATTTGGGTTGTTTCCAAGATTTCGCTATTACAAATTGTGCTGCTATAAACATGGGTGAACATACATCACTGTGGTAAGATGATTTCACTTCTTCTGGGAATATGCCTAGAAGCAGAATACCTGGGTCAAATGGGACTTCCAATCCTAGCTTTTTGAGAAACTTCCAGACTAACCCCCACAGTGGTTGCACCAGTCTGCACTCACATCAGTGGAGAAGGGTTCCTTTTTCCCCACAGCCCCTCCAGCATTTATTGCTGGTGGTTTTCTTGATCCTGGCCATTCTTTCTGGAGTGAGATGAAATTTCAGAGTTGTTTTAATTTGCATTTCTCTAATGGCCAATGATCCTGAACATTTTTTCATGTATTTATTTGCCATTCGTATTTCTTCAGCTGAGAAGTGTGTTTTCATCTCAGATGCCCATTTTTGGATTGGGTCTTTGAATTTCAAGGGCCTGAAATTTTTTAATTCTTTATATGTTCTAGATAGAAGACTTTTGTCTGAAGGGCAGTTGACTAAAATTTTTTCCCAATTTGTGAGTTTTCTTTTCACTCTGTTGTAGATTTCTTTTGACATGCAAAAACTTTTTAAAAACACAAGATCCCATTTGTTGATTCTGGGAAGTGTTTCCCGTTCAGTTGGTTTTTGTTCATGAATTCTCCACCTACCCCTCTGTTTTCAAGATTTCTACCTACTTTGTTTTCCAGAAGATTTAGTGTTTCTGTTTTAATATTTAGATCTTGATCCATTTTGACTTTAGTTGAGTGAAGGGTGATAGGCTTGAACTAATTTTAGTTTTTGGCATATTGAAAGCCAGTTTTCCCAGCACTATTTATTAAAGAGGCTATCTTTCTTCCAGTGAACATGTTTGGCCCCTTTGTCAAACATAAGGTGGCTGAGTGTGTTTGTACTTGTGGTTGTATCTTCTAATCTATTCCATTGATCCTCAGGTCTGTTTTGATTCGAGTACCATGCTGATTT
>RJWT010045482.1:0-11617 GCA_004365215.1 Cuniculus paca
TCCCTGTTTTAACCTTAATGATGCTTGCAAAATCCTTTTTGCCAGGTATAGTAGCATATTAACTGAATCCAGGGATGATAGCCTGAACTTCTTTGGAGGCCTTTTGAACTACTCCAGACACTAATTTCCCTTGTCCTCACTGGGCGAAGAAGTGGTGTCCCTTTTCATAACACTAAAGACTGCTAGCTTTGGCTAAGAGTTTCACATTCAGTATGCCATTTAATTCTTGCAGCAATTCTAGAAAATAGATATGCTTATTTCTTGTTGTCCACAAGAAAAGAAGGTTCCATGGATGACAGTAATGAATGAAGAGGTTATGTTATTGACAATGACAATACATACTGCTATGGATGCCAGGGAAGGCGAGCCCATAGAAATGGGCTCAAAACCCAAGAGCATGTAACCTACAGTGGTCTGCAGTATTGCTGGGATGGCAAGTCTGCCCCTATCTTTGACTAATGATAGGAAGCACATTCATGGCTAGGAAGGCAATTGTGTCCCTTAATGAAGCTGATCAGAATTAGGGGATGGGCCAGTGAGGTATCAGGAGACCCATCAAGCACAGGAAAGGAAGGTTTAAGGAATCCTTTAAGGCAACTCAGCAGTGGATTTGTGGATAGAAAACATGTGCTAAAGTGTGCCCTTTGCAAGGGGCCATGTGGTAGATTGACAACTGGTGGTCAACTTGTAACACCCAGCTGAACTGAGTCAGCAAGGTGCTGAGCGGCCCACCTGAGGATTGTTACCAACAGAAAAGGGAGACCTGGAAAGGAAGAAATGTTGTTGGCTCTTCTGGTCACCAGTGGTTCTCCTGTTAATGTTGGTTCTCCTGCAGGAGCATGTGGAGCTTCTATCCTGATCATAATTAGGGGATTGGTTCACCCCTTAATTCTGAATTTGGCTGTTCTCATCCTCAGGGGAGCTTAGGACCTTGTTGTCACTGAAAATGGCTGCAGTTTACTTTGGGGGAGCTTTGGTACTTACTTTGAGCATTGCTTTCTAGCTCTGGAGGGGAAGATGTGTGCTGTTCAGTCTCCTGGAGAAGCTAGTCATGCTGGCTTCCTGATATGAACTAGGCTGTTCTCATTGTTGGAGGAACACGGGACCTCATTGTCATTGAGGATGGCTGTGAAACTTTTTCGGGGAAACTCCAGTCCTTATTTTGGGTGTTGCTTCCTGACTCCAGTGCAGAACCCTCAAGCTACTGGCACAGATCTTTCATCTCACTGGCACAGACTTTCTAGCTTTCACTGCTGACCTTTGGGCCTTCCCAGCACTGATCCGTGAAACAGAATTGCATGAGACATTGTTGTGGGCTCTAGGCCTCCAGTTGGACTTGTGGGGGGCATTCTCATGTGCCCTACATCTTCACCTAGACTCATGCAGGACATTGCCATGCGATTCAGGCCCCCAGCTGGATTCTTTGGGTCTCTAGCGTGTGGACAAATTTCCTGCACTTTTTGTGTTTGACTCTTTGGTTGACTATTATAAAACAATTGTGTGTACTGTATTAAATTGTTTCCCTTGCAAACCCTGACTACAACAGCCCAGTTAGGGGTAGGATCTCCAGCCTTAGAGCTGGATGTATGAAGGTCATTTGAAGGTCACAGAGAACCTTGTGTTTTCAGAGCATCTCTTGCAGAGTATCTTGACTAAACGAAATAGCAGAATGTCTTGTAGCTGATATAAAGCATTTTGGGTAGTCCTGGGGGTGCTGTGAAAATATTAAAGGTAAACCAATATATTAAGTATTTTAGTGTATTGGAAGCAGTGTGGAAGGAACCAAGTCTGAAAGCAGAGCTGTGCTTCTGGAGGCAGGATCTTCCACAGGAAGGTAGGAGGAGACTGGATTCTCAGCACAGAGGGTGTCAAAAAGAAGAAATCTGACTGTTGTAATAACTTGTTATTGTTTTGTTTTGTGTCTCTTTTTCTGAATAACTGGCTTGGCTCAGAAACATGGGTTCTCTGTGTCTTTCTGTGTCTTTTTTTGTTCCTGTCTATTTGTCTCTCTTTCTGTGTTTCTTTCTCTCTCTCTCTTTCTCTCTCTCTCTGTCTCTCTGAGTCTGGAGGTACCACGGGGTTAGCTAAGGGATCTAGGCAAGTAACAGTTAGCTTTAATCCCATAGCCTTTCCCTTCTCCTTCTCCTACATTGTCCAGGCAGTTTTCATATACAAATTCAATTGGATTAACCATATGGAACTGGTAGTACTTAATATAAGACCCAGTACAGCATGAGGTTGATAATAGCATCTGACATACACAATGTGACTATGCAACCAGGAATTTTTCCAAGTCACAAGTTCCAAACCTTCTCATCATGGCATCTATAATGAGAGTAATTTTTTCCCAAGCACATCTAGATTGCTTCCAAAACACAGATGCAGACACACACACACACAGACACACAGGCACACAGACACACACACACATGGGCACACACTGAAAAGAAATGCAAAAAAACACAATAATATCTATTCATCAGATAGTTACGTTTCAACAATGTAACATGTGTTTATATCCTGACAACTTAGTACCTACTGGAAACAAACACACATAAATTGAAAGAAATAATGCTCTTACTTGTTATAAATAATGCCATACTTACTGACAGGATGCATGTGCCTGTCGGGCATGTTAGGCCGTGCGCAACCTTGCAGTCAGGATAAACACTGTCACCCTCTCTTCCTGGTCCATACTGACTTGACAGCACTTATCTTTCGACATAGCAGTAACTGGAAACCTGTTGAAGCTGTTCCACCATCAAAAGAAATCCAGAGGTTTTTGATATCAAAATTGTGACCCATCTCAAGTGAGTAGTTTATTCAATGACCAACAAGTGTAAGGCAACACTAAATTTTGCTGGAAAAATTTAAATTGTCCAACAATATTCGATGAGTTGGCCACAGTGACTGGAATACACAGAAATCCTGCATGAGAATCTGAGATTCAAGTACCTAAAATATCGGAAGTCATTTCATCCTCACATCCTGTGTTTTGTGTACTCTATTACTAGCCTCCAGTTTGGAGATGAGGACACAGAGAAGTCAACAAATTTGCCAGTGGTCACAGAACTGGTGAAAACAGAATGACCAAATGAGGCAATACTTATGAGGCACCCAGTTTCATGCCTGGCACAATGTCATCATTTAAAACTTACAATTTTGCAGAAAGATTCATTTATCTATTGTGCTCCTTTTATTTATTTTTCCCCCATAAGAATTCTGTACTATATAATTCAGTTTAAAGAAACCAAAGCATAGAAATATTTCAGAGGACACCACAGAAAGTCTGTGAATAATGATTGAAAACCTATTTTGTGGGTACAGTTCTACCCAAGGATCATACTTTTTGAGTCCTCCTTCTCATCCAGGCCTTTGTAAAGAGGACAGCATTGAGAAGTGCTTCCTTTCAACACATGGTAAGATTTTGAGAAATTAATAAGGAAACATCAAGTGCTTTGAACCTTTATTTTTCTAAACAATTCTAACATCCACATGAAAGTACAAAAGACCTCGAATAGCCACAGAAATCCTGAATGAAAAGAACAAAATAGAAGGCTTCACATCCTTGATTTCAAGAGAGTCATAGAAGCTACCATCTCAGACACTGGCATAGAAACAGGCACACAGACCACTGCAGAATAGAGACCCCAGAAATAAACCCACACACCGGCACCTAATGGAGTCTTCACAAAGGCACGGAAAACATGCTCAGGACAAAGGAAATGTGTGTTCAGTAAAAGGTGCTTGGAAAACTAGATCCTGAATGCAGAAGTTTGAATGTTGCCTTTTTTTACTCATTCTGTACAAAAATCAAAGACCCAAATGCAAGACCTGAAACTATGAAACTGTAGAAGAAAATTAAGGGAAATACTTCAAGGTATTGCTGTAGGCAAATGTTTTGGAGGGCAGGGTGAAGATCCCTCAGAAAACCAAAAAAAAAAAAAATTCAACCATATGATCCAACTTCTGTACCCCTGGGCCTATACCCAAAGGAAATTAAATCGGCACAACAAAGACATATCCCATGTCCAGGTTTACTGGGTGGCAGTATCCCTAGTACCCAGGATATGGCTCAACCTGGAAAAAGTATATACGGCATATAAACACACTAGAATATCATCCAGCCATGGTGAACAATAGAAAGTCTGCCTTTTGCAACAACATGGATGGAACTGAAAGACATAATCTTAAGTGAAATACTCCAGAGGCAGAAATTCAAGTAGCACATGTTCTATCTTGTATGTGGAAATTAAAAAAAAAAATGGACAGTGATTACTAAAGGTTGGTGAAGAGGGTCAGGGTGGGTGGATATAGGGAGGCTGGATTTGACCAGGGAACACATTATAACTGTTCAGAAATATCACATTGAACCATATAATGTTAGTATGGGTTAATAAAAATTTTCTTAGCATGCTTTATTTTTCCTCACGATTGAAAGAAAGATTACAGAGGTTTCCTTATCTGAGAAAACTGAAAAAATGTCACATGCAGTCCTGCAGCTTGCCTTTCTCTTTCATAGTAAGTCTTACAAAAGAATCTTCTACTAATTAAGACATGAAGACCTAAGGGGAAAATCATCCTTACCTTATGACCAATTTCTTTTGGCTCCAGAGTCTCAAACTGTTTTATTCATGACCTCCAAATGCCTCAAACCAGTCTGACACCACTGCACCTCCTCAGGCAGTCTAAGGTCTCAGTCCACTCTGCACGGTCGGCCCTCAGGGCGGTGCACTCGTACCTGGAACTTTCCTCACACACAAGTTGTAATATCCTGAGTTAGCATAGCTTGATGCTGTGGGTGTGTTCTCACTGCTACACACAGAAGTCTAATAGGAGGAAATGGACCATGAAATGAAGCGACTCCTGTGCTGAGGTTTTGCCCCAAGCAGTTCTGTGGATGTGAAGTGTCATCTCCCCATGTCTTCATTTCCCCAACTGCAGGACGGAGGTAGCAGTAGTTTCCCCCCAGAGTCATGGGGAAGATCATCTCTGGTGATGTTGTGAGAAACAGTAGGGAGTGGACACAATACTGACATTGTCTCTGTCAACGTTTGGTCATTTTCTCATCTCTAGACTGTGCCCCTGCCTACTTCCCTTCTCTACACTCAGCGCAGGGAGTCCTTTATCCTTCCCAGATAAGCTCAAAAACCAATTTATTTATTAGTATTTGAGCAAACAGGTTGATATTTATAAGGAAAATCAATGTTTAAAGTGGGAAAAATGAACATCCTTGAAGAAAACAGTCCAGGAATGCTTACCGTTTTTGGTTTTCTTCAAAGATGCTCATTTTTCCAGCCTCAAGCATTTACTTTACTTATGAATAATTACCTGCTTTCCCTGATACTAATGCACAAATTGACTTCTGAACTCATCTTGGAGAGAGTTTGAGCTATGATATGTGTAGAATATACTTACCTGGCTTCTTTTCAGTGACCAGGAAATGGATGCTGCAGAGTTCTGTGAGTCATAGAGATACCTAGCAGGAAAACATCCTAGAGATGAACAAAGGAGTCCAAATCACCTTTCCGAAGGATCTCCTGTTCAACAGGTCATCTCCAGCTGCTATTTCCTCCCAGGAGAAGTAACATTAAGGACATTTTATTCAATAGTATTTTCTGTTGCTTTCTTTCTCCTTTGGGAAGAAATAGCCTCAAGCCTAAATAAGACCTGAGTAATTTAATGCCTAGAAATAACTGGGGGAAATTTGGGGCTTGATGGCAGAGACTATAGAAGGCAGGATATGGAAACTTTACAAATGCTCCTTTCTCTCACTTGCCAAGTAGGAGAAGTACCAGATCCGTCCAGTTTCGGGTATTCTCGGGGACAAGAGTCTGCGTTAGGGTTCTTGGCCAAGGTGTGGCAGTAGCAGTTCACAGGTGGTAGTGTGCCCCACACTCCCATAATAATAATGAGGTTATTAATAAGATGAAAATAACAAGGCTTTCGGTATCTTAGGTACCATACTAAATGTTTCATACGGGATTATTTCATTTAATTATTAATCTTAGGAGAAAAGCATAATTATCTTCCTCATACAGACGAGGCTACTGGGGCTTAAAGAAATTAAAAAATTGCTGAAGATCACAGAACCAGGAAGTTATAAGGCCAGGATGCCTCTTAACCTTAGTTTCACATTAATCTTGGGGATATTTGGAAACACAAAGCAAAACAGCTGTCTTAACTCATTTTTAGAGGCCGATTCAATAGATTGAGGTCGAACCTGCGCAAGTATCTTTATAAGCTCAGTGGGTGATCTCTTGCCATAATTTGTCTCAGGAGTAAGAGTTAAGACCTTTAGACAACTCTCTCAATTTATTGTATTAGCTAAGCATTCTATTCACAAGATGTTATAAATTTTGATTATTCTTTTTATCTGATATAAGAAAAATTGGTTTACTCTTTATGCTAATAAAAAGTTTATGTTCAAAAGAATCCAGCTTTGAAACTCATCCTTTTATCTATTCCACAAATGATTATTAAGCACCCAGTATGAACTTGGCTTATCTTGGTGACATGGATATTTAAAAACAAAACTACTTCTTGACTTGAATGACCGCTTAGGTGATAAAGGGAGCCTGACAGAGGCTGAGAATACAATAGACTGAGATGCCGAATGGATTGGCTTTCTTTAGATTAGCAGAATGATTCAATGCAGTCCCTGGGTGAGCTTTGGGGATACAGGTATGAATGGGATGGGGCCTGCTCTGAAGGAGCTGATGGTTTAAGTGGGAGAAATGATACCTGACACACTGTCAAAATGCCAGCCAATAAATCCTGCAATAGTGATGAGCAGGAGCCACCCAGCCCAGAGGACATGGTCCACATCTCTTCTGGGAGGCAGGCCCTCTCAGAAGAGGTAGCTGTCAAAGCTGGACCTTGATAAAGCACAATCCAGATAGAGAAGGAAGAGTGAGGAAAAGTGGGCTCCATGGACAGTGACCCAGGTGCATGGGTGGGGCACATTTGTCCAAAGTTGCATAAACAGTGATCGAGGAGTTCGCAGCCAGCAGGCCTTCCAGGAGGTCGGCATTTCTAGAGGGGAGCCCGCCACGATGCCAGCTGGCAGAAGGACCCAAATGGCTCCTCACACTGATCCCAAAGAAGCCTCCATCTTTGTTTCTTAATCCAGCTTTAAGCCGCTCTGAGTGAGAAAGAAAGACTCTCCCTTACATACCTGGCAGAGCTTGGACTGGAATGATTCTCTTCTGTTAAGTCAAACTATTTATGCTAATAAAAAGCTTATGTTCAAAAGGAACTAGCTTGAAAATTCATCTTTTTATCCATTAAACGAATGATTATGAAGCACCCACTATGAACTTGGTTATCTTGGTGATGTGGATATTTCACAAAAAATGGCCTAAGAAATCCTCTGAATTTACACACTGGAGTCCTTACATAATGAATTGCAGTACAACTCAATGCATAAGCAAAATGGGAACCCAACATGGAAACTCACCTTTGTAACACATAACTGAGCCTTAGTCACAACAGCCAAACTTCAATCATGGATGGGACCTCTTTTCAAACCAGGCTCAGTTAAGGCAGTGCATGCCTCTTTCCAACCCTTACTCTGTAAAATATGACGTTGGTGAATATGAAATGTGCGGGCAAATGGTGACAGAAAAATTCTTTTAAAATTAAAGTTAATTCTAATCAATGACATCAAAGCATATTCTACTTCTGCCACTGCCAGAAACTTTTCTAATGCATTCACCTTAGCAATCTCAAATACATTGGCCTCAGAAATATCTGTTCTCACAATAGTGATAGCAATGTGTTGAGCACAGCTGTGAGCTCCTTAGGCTGCAGCACCCAAGGGGTCTGGACCATCTGTAACTTCTCCCCACAGAATGAGACTTGCAAATGGTCTCAGGTACACCTGGTGGATGCCCCACAAAGAATCCACATACCCAAGGAATGGCTAGGCAAGAGTTTCCACTGAACGATTCTGGAAAACCAACAAATGCTCGTTTTCTCAGCAAGTCAAACTCAGCATGATCAGAACACCACAGCTCAAACAAGGCTCTAAAAATCCCTACCCTGTTGTTTTGATTTCTTGATTTCTATTCTTTTCAACTCAAGCAGTAGTCCAGTTGACCTCAGAAAATACTAGTTTCTTCATTGTGCGAAAGCATACATAGTACTTTGGTTCAGAAGAAATTATTTTTTAATCTAAGTTAAGTACCATGTTGTTTGGTTATATAACAGAACATTTCGGCTTCAGTTTGCTCCTTTAATTTTTGTATTGCACACACAAAAAGTAACTGAGGCCTCTCATCAACCCGCTTTTATACTTCAGATTCTTTCATTTCCTCAAAGATGCTCATGTGACTACTTGTGTGCTCACATCTGACAAGCTTTTGGGTAAAGTGTGTGCAGTTGACAGGGAGTGAGCACCTGCTCCAACTTGTCAGGACTCACCATCAGACTGGGAAGAAAGACAAGGAGAAAGAGAAAAACAGTGCAAGGCCAACTGTCATAAGAACTACAGGGGATGTAAGAACAAGAGGAGAAGAGCTCTGCTTGGTGTACAAAGGAGGCAGCATGTGAAGGGACTTCAGTGTCACAGTGAGAGGTGAGATGAAGACATCATAGGGAAGCCTGATTCACACAGAGAGCCCTGGGGAATTCTGGTGTGGAGAGCACTGCATGAATGACTCAGGCTAATCCTCCAATACTGGACACCCAAGTCCATGGTTTCTAGCCCAAAACTCCCCTGAACATCCCTGACAGGTGCTTGTCTATGTGAATAGCTCAATGAGAGTTAATTGCTTCTTTCATATTTGTTCTTTCATAGATCTCCTCCACATGGATATGTGACCAGCCTTCCACTACCACAGTGCACAGCCTCTTCCTTCCACTGACCACAGTCATCCAAGGATGAGAGCACGTGTATGGTGCCCTTCATAAATATTCTTTCTCTCCCAAGGACCATGTTTTGATGCCCTGCCATCTTGGGTGTCCTCCTTTGAACTTTCTGCAGTTCTTTAAAATTCCCCCACTCTGAGCTGGATCTGAAACAGAACTTTGTCATATAGCTGTACTCCACGATGGACTCAGCACATATTGGAATGATGACTTTACTTTTCCCCAAAGCCATGGTAGCCTAAGACACACATCAGTTCTGTGGGAAGTCACACAGTACTATTGATTGCCACAGAATGTACAACCAAATAAGCATAGCATTACCTCCCAGTCAATATGGTTGCCCATACTAAAGTGGGACTTCAAGAGCAAACCCCTTAGAATTGCTCCTCTCTTCCCCTGGAGCTGTAACTTCCTGTTCTGGCACAGATAATATTGGCAACTGTGTCCTGTGAACAGAGTTTATGTCATCTTAGTCTTGCAGGTTTCATAAGACTGTCTTTTTTTAAGGCTAAGTTATTTATTGCTTTGTCTTGCTTCTGTACCCTTGCTGCCCTCCCATTTCTAAAGGCCAACCCCCTCAACCCACTGTGTAAAACTAGAACCTTTCCTTTATTCTAATGCCTAGCATTTGGGGATGAGTTTGGCTGGGTTGATGTACATCTAAAATCCTGGACATAAATCCACCTTTTCCTCCATTGGTCTTTCTGATCTCTTGTATCCTGCACTAATACTGGACCCTTGTTCTTCTATCTGCTATATTAATTTCTATTTCTCATACTGGGAAAGCCATGTTAATCTTCTCCACACTCTCTCACCAAGGTTATTAGGACAGAATATCATTGCGGTCCACAACCTAGTCATTAGTAAAAATATTGATCAGAAAATCCAGGACAGAGCAAACCATTAAAAGTCTTGCTTTCTTTAAAACTCTATTCTAAAAGATAAGGATATAAGACAAATTGGCAGGACGAGTACAGAAAACACATTTTGATCATGTTCTTTTTTATGAATTGTGACCTCCATGATAAAAAGAGTCCATGCAACCTTCAAAAACAATTCATTTTCATCTACAGTTTTATCCAGCTACTGTTTCAGTTTTTATTGAAACTAAATAAAGGAAATATGGATCTGGAAATTGGTATATTTTGCTAACTGAATATCTATTAGGATAATCTCCAACTCTCTTTCATATTAAGCATTCTAAATATAGTGTTGTTAGCAATAACACTTCATACAAAGAGGGAGTATACATTCCTAATGGAATTTTGCATTTTGTTTCTTAATGAGAAAAAAATGATTTTTAAAAAAGTTCCATTGAAAATCTATTTTTCTCTTCTCATAAGGAAGGATGTGGATAGAATTATGTTTAACCAGACTAAAATTTTCCATACACTTGGGTACTGACATATTTATTTTCCCATTGTAAAAACAATGGAAAAAAATTTTTTTCAATCTGACTTCCTAGACTGTTAGTGTACCCAGAGGAAAAGGAATAATGTGTTATACTGCACATATATAAATCCAGAAGAATTATAATATTAACAAGAACTGTTTCAGAGGAAATACTTGCAGTTCTAGCAGAATGACTCTGCATGGCTCTCTCAAGTACACCAGGGTCTGATTCACAACCATCACCTTCAATTGAGATTTGAAAGGGAAACACAAGAAAGCAAAAAAAAAAAAAACATCTACCACCTCAGGGTCTCAAGTTCCCAGACTCTGTTCTATGGTTCATCCGTCTCTGCATTACCAGGCTACCTGAGTACCTCCAAGACTAACTTTCCAGGGAGAGCTTCTCTACAGAAGGGATATCTTTCTCCTCTGTCTTGCACAGCAGGGGAATATTGGAGATCTCCCTGTTCTTTGCCTTGAAGCCTTCCTAGGAAAGAGACTACCCAAGTGTTTCCTTCTGGTCAAGTGGCTCCAAAGAGGTTAAGACCAGTTACTGCATGCCCTGAAGTGTTCAGGTCACAGGATCCTACCCCTGTTCTAAACCACCAATCTTTTAAAACTAATTATGTTCATTTGTACATTTTAGATATACATAATGATCACACTCATCATAGAGAATTTGTACCTGTACATGATATATCTTGATTCTTCTTTTTTCCTATCCCCTCCTCTCCCTTCAACTTCTCTTCCTCTCTTTATTTACAAAAGCTTTGCCTGCATTTTTCCATTTTTTTTTTGAGACAGCATTTCACTAATCAGTTCAGGCTGGCCTTGAACCCACTACAGAGCCCAAGCTGGCCTCGAACTTATGGTGTTCCTCTTCCCTCAGTCCCCTGAGTGCTGGTATTACAGGTGTGTGGCACCACACCTTGCTTCTTCTCTCATTTTTTTTTCCCTTCTTTCCTTTCCTTCTCCTCTCTCCCTAGTTCCCCTTCCCATTTGAACATTTTCCCCCTATCTTACAATATCTATTATACATTTTGGTCCTTATTTATGCTTTCTATTTCTCATACCAGTGAAACAATATAATATTTATACATGTGTGTCTAATTCATTTCATTTAAGAGTATGGTCTTAAGGTGCATCCATTTACATAGTATTGTCTCAAGTTTAAAAAACACATCTTCTTTATCCATTGATTGATTGGTGGACGTTTGCACTGTTCTCAAGATTTAGCTATTACAAATTGTCCTGCTATAAACATAGGTGTGCATATATCTGTTATGGTTAATACATTGTGTCAACTTGAGCAGTTTAGAAGTTTAACTGAGAGACTCAGCAGGGAACCAGAGTT
>RJWT010045483.1:0-11613 GCA_004365215.1 Cuniculus paca
TTCATAGTTCAATGCTAGGATTAAGCCTGTGAGTGCTGCACCTGCCCTAGGGCAAGTAGGTTGCCTACAATAGAAGGGTTGAAAAGAGGCTTGTCTCTCACTCCTCTCTTGTTGATTTTGCTGTCTTCCACCACCATGCTTGGTTGCCCCTTTCAAGTGCCATCCTGCCATAGAGCCATATGATTATGGATTAAACTTTCTCCAAACTGTGAGCTAAATAACCTTTCCTCTTTTAACCTTCAGGGTCAGATAGTTTGTCTCAACAATGAGAAAAAAGTAACTGCAACAGATAAGGTTTTTTTTCACTCACTAAAGTTTTATTATCTCTTTTCATATGTAAAATGACTCATCATCGGGTTTTGCAATTTTAATAAAAATTTAGTTCAGATTAACTGCCGGTCAACTCAAGTTCTACAGGCAATTTGACCATTCACCAGGGAACTTTCTTACACATTGTAACAACCCACAAAGAATAATTACAATGCTTATCAAGGTATTAATAGTCACCAAATAGCATACTGAAAATTTTTTACCTTATAAACAAATTTATGTAGAATTTTCTTTGGAGAAAATACCTTTAAGATTCAACAATTAATTTTAAAAATTGTTAATATAATCATAAATTTTAAATTTAATTTTATTTTGAATAAAACATAAATCTGCACATATTTATGGGATACCATGTGATATTCAATGCCTATAATATAGTAAAATGTTTAAATTATGTTAAACACATCAGTCTTCTCAACCATTTATCATTTCTTTATGATGAAATCACTCAAACTCATTTGTCTAGCTTTTTGAAACGTAGTGCATTAACGATTATCTACGGTCATCCTACTTTGCAATGGCAAACAAATCTGACTCTTGCATAATTATAAGTGTATTTTACACACTCTTGTCTCCACCTCTGCTGGCCCCTGCTCTTCTCTCTCTTCTCTCAAATTCTAAGAGATCATTCTTTAAGATTCTGCATATTAGTGAGATCATACAATGTTTGTATTTCTCTGCCTGAGTTAACTTAATTTGACATAATAATCTCTGATTTAATCCATGCCTTGCAAATGATAGAATTGCATCTGTTTTAGTGACAGAATAGAATTTTTGTAAGCTTAAATATGTATATTTTATATGCTTAAGTTTAATAATTACATAATCTCATCAACCCAATTCTTTAATAAAGTTAAACAAAAACCTTATAGATATTAAAGAGAACACCACAGAGATCTTGCAATGAGGAAACAAAATAAGACAAAAGAAAGAGAGAGCAGCATAAATGAGAAATTTACAGGGAGAAGGGAAGAAAGAAGAGAGGGAAGAGAGGAAAATAAAGGATAATAACTTGAAAGAACTTAATTTTACATTTGTTTCTGTGCTGTTTTACTGAGTTCCAGAAATAAGGATCTATGAATCTGAATTAAAATGGTATATTTGAACAATATTGGGCATATTGTTAGTGCTTAAAATGTTTTTATAGAATGAATAAGTGTTTTATTGACCCTCAATTGACTGTGGAAAACAGCAGGTGAATTTGTACAAATTTGCTCTGAGTTAAAAAAAAACTGCTTTCATTGTCAGACACAAATCAAACATAAACAAGCGAATGGTGTTGGAGCTTAAAATATGAAAAGAGATGGGAGCTTTCATTTTTAATAGCATAAAACACTTTCAACGAGTCTTATGGGAAACTTCCAGCTACTCAAGGGCAGAACTTATTTACAAATAGATTAGAAGCAATGCAAGCCCTTGGAGATCAGCCTAAAAACAAATGGAATCAATTTATTTTCCATAAGGGCTGAAATATTGGAAACACAGCAGATTTTTATATTATTTTTGGGAGATGTGTAATAAAATCCAGTCAACCAGCATAAAAGAAAAGCTTGAGTCAAATATGAGCATTGGAAATGTTAGTAGCAATAGAAGATATGAAATATAAATTGAGAGGTAGTCATCATGGTTTATTATATACAGCTAAGATGTTAATTTCTATAGATATAATTTAGCTTAGAAATATATTAGATTGGAATTTTAAAGTCATTAGCAAAGATGCCTATTTTAATGAAAAAGGGAATAATGTTAGTAAAATAATGATGTAATGCTAAGGATCAAAAAAATTTAATATTGAAAAATGGGTGAGAATAAAAACACTGAAGGCCATGATTCTCTGCCACAAACAATTCACTTTTATAAAAGCCTTAGTTTATTTAACTTCAAGTATGAGACGAAGCAATAAAATTGTAAATGCACACAGTAATAGGGCAGCCCAAGATCCAAACAGAGCAAATATTGATAGTGCTTCTGAGGGCCCAATGGAGGGAATTTTGGCCATCACTACAAAGTTAAATTTTAACTGCCATTTGATTTGAAAAGAAGAATGATGAATTTGTGAAAAAATTTTTTTCTTTGAACAGAAAACACATTTTTAAAATAAGCAACTATTTTAGCATGAAAATTAAATAAGGTTAAATACGTCAGGACTAATAGCTATTTTCTGGTTAGATGATTCGAGCTTACAAGAATTCAACATCATTTTTATGGCTTAGATATGATGTGCAAAACCTCCTCCTTCATGGAACAAGGTGCTCCAGGGCGCTAGCAGAGTAAAGTCTTTCACATTTGCCATTTTGAGGCTGCAAAGGGCACAGTCCTGCTGGTTCTTGTGATGTCCTCAGGCCATCTTTTCTATTATCCTGTTTCTTCTTAGCAACTAAGTTTGCTGCTTTATCTTTGTATGATGTGATGGTGAAATTTATTCCTGATGCCATGCCAGGATTAAGGGTGCCCTACCCTCAGTGTAAGTGCTTCCTACCCAGCCTAGATAGACTATAAGGGGCAGAAAGAGTACTGCTATTATCATTTGTTGCTTGCTGCTTTTGCTGTGTTCTGCCTGCTGTGAACTGCTTTTCCTCTGTGATGTCCCCTGCCATGCCACTCTGACTTGGAGCCAGCTGACAACGGACTGTGTGAACCAAAATAAAACTCTCCTCCTTTAAATTTGGACGTTGGGGAGTTCATCTCAGCAACAAGAAAAGTAACTAAGACACCGAGCAACTTCATGACTTAGCCAGACATGATCTCAACTTAAACAAGCAAATAAACAAAAAAAGATGAGAATATGAATTTAAAAGGGGAGCGGGATATGTGACTTAAGGGAAGTTTCTGAGTCAGTCCCCAGTACCACAATAAATGAATGAAGGAAATGGGAGGTAAAACTTGATGTTTTATATCTTACTTCCTTGAAATCATGAGAACAGAGTTCCTTGGTTGTAGTGTGATAAAAGATATAGTAAAGAATTTTAAAAAAGCTTGTGAAAAAGTAACTAAGTGGAGAACATCTTCATGTAGTAAAGTGCAATAGAAACAAGAAAATGCAGCAGCAGGTGCCAAAACATAGAAACGAAGATAGAAAATAGCAGCAATCAACTCATTAGCTTCCCTTTGAGCATGGGCCTGTTAATTCAAGACAAGAGACACTTTGAGCCATCTTAGAACTATTCAGTGCTATTAAAATTATGAAAGACACATTTATTTTCATGGACTAACTCAGAAAATTACCCAAAAAAGACATTGGTAAAACATACACTTTTCATCCATTTAGCTGCATACAAGGGCACTAACAGAAGCTTTAGAAAGACAGAAACTTTGGGTTTCAGTTTCAAGCTAGAGCATCCTTGTAATCCTGGCTCTGGGGAGGGAGAAAATGGTGTAGAAATAGATTAATTTTTCAGGATTAACAAAGAGGATTATTGACAGAAGCTCAGTTTCACGAACCATGTGGCCCAATTTAGAGCAGGGAGGCCTTCGTCTGCATTTTTATTCTATTTTTTTACACTTTGTAATAATTTGATCTTTTTTATGTTTTTATTTTTTACTAGGACATTGTCGTACTATATAATGTTTGCATTCATCGTGGGGAATTGGTACACACACCTAACTTCTTAACACGTTTTTCATCCCCTTCACTACCCTCCATCTCACCTCCTTTCACTGGTTGATCCCCTTCCATTTTGCAAAAGATCCCTTTCCTATTGTCTATCTTTTATCTCACTCATTATTTTTAGGAAAGACTGAAAGGGTTATTTTATCCAGATGGAGAATGGCACTAAATTTCACAAGGAGAACTAGGGAAATTCCAAATTTCTCCCCAAATCTCAGGGACTCCAGGCAGCATCATGGGCAGTTGTAAATGAATGTTGTGTCTGTGGTTGGCTGCAGGGATCTATCAGTCATCCAGTTCCCAGTGAACTAATGCACAGCAGGGACTGCAGAGACTCAGAAACCTCAACACCTGGCTGGGAATCCTGGTCAAGTGTTTCCCCCAATGTGGGGAGTCAAATATTGTAAAGAAATCCCCCTGCCCCACCAAAAACAGAGATAACGAAGATATTCAAAGGTCCCCAGAGCATTTCTTCAGTGAATTCAGATTAAGAGAAAATTGCCAAAGGGGGAAAGAATAACTGCAAAACAAAAGGCAAATGTTAAAGGATAGCAAATGCTTGGTAAAAATTTTGATGTTTGGAATCAGTGTTAGTTTAAGTGAAATAAAATCCTACAGCAGCCTGCAGAAAGAGAAACTTTTACTTTGGTTTAGTCATCATTTTAAAATCATTTAGGATTTTTTGCTTGGGCAAAGATACGGTATAATTAAATGCATAAATAAGTTTTCCTCTTTATGTTTGCTTGATATTAGTTCCAGGGATTTAACATTATGCTCTATGAATTGCAAATTGTTTTTCCTGAAAAAGTTGTCATATTAATAGAATCAACTGAGATTTAAAAGATCTTTACCTTCTGAGCTTAAAAATATAAATAAGCTTAAGGGGATGTTCTATTTTATGTCTTCATATATGCTTTAATATAACTAGAAATTTGCAAGAAATTGTAGCTAGGTGAATAAATGTAAATTTACAAACAAGTTAGAGAATAAAAGTATAATAAAGTGCAAATTTTAATCACTGAAATCTGATGTACAACACTTGTACATCAGAAATTAAAATTTAATTTTCAAATTCAATAGCATATTATATTGTTGTATGTCTTGTAAATCATCCAGCTTATATTAACACATTTACTTTTTAAGTTAAATTTTACTTTTATTCTATTTATTGAATTGTCAAATTATTATTTTATTACCAATAATATTTCCCCAATAAGAAAAGTAACTTATAGTTACAAGTAAAATTTATTCTCATATTTTTCTTGAAACAATATAATTTAAAGCACATGGTAATGAAGCGGTAGTAATGTAAATGTATTTTTGTTTTCCTCTTTCTTCTTCTCTTTTAGAAAATTCATCCGTAAATATCCTCACAGTTTCCTTAATTAAACATTTGGTTTTTGTAAGGATTATACTGCCTCAGTGCACTTGCCTTGCTGCATTTTTAATTTTGTTATTTTATTTTGTTATTCTTTCTTTTTACTTTCAATGCATATTTCTTCTTAAAGTGTCATCTAAAAAATACACTAAGTTATTAATTAGTATACATATATCCAAAATGTATAAATACTTTTAGGTTTTAGGATGATATTGTTTTGTATTTTGATAGCATTAAAATTATTTATTATCTTAGATTTATTTGTGGTATTATAATGATTGATAATTCTAGGTATACATGATAAAATCAACATTCTTAACTATCTCTCTGAGCTTTTATGAGTTTCTGGCACAAGAAGACATCTATTATATATTTCTGTCAGTTCACCAAAGATTTGATTATGATTTTGCCAAGACCACATTATTCCTGGACATGATTATAAACAAACACACAAGAGATGATTTGTGAAAATGAATATACACTCTGCATGATTATGTTCCTACTTACTGCTCCAAATCTACTTTAGTCTCTCATTGCTAATTGCCAACCTCTTTTTATCTTGTAACTGCTTAGCATTTTTCATATTGGAACTTGTATTTAGTTTTGCTTATTTTATTCTACCTGCATGCTTCTGCCCTGAGTCTTCTTGATGCCAGCTCTCGCTCATCTTTCAAGTCTACCATTTAGAAAGCCCTCCCCTAATTACTAGATAAAAACAGATGCAGCATAAAACCTTCATTCTGTGCTTGTCTCCTAACGCTGCACAATTCCTTCCTAACACTATTGGTGATTTCTTCACTTTCACTCTCCCCTTTTAGGGAAAAACTCAGGGCAGCAACTCTTGGTCATGATCTTGTTCTTCTGCTGTATCCATGAATATTTGCCTATTACATCTGATTAGTCAAAGAACAACTCAAGAAAAAGAATATAGACAACATACCTAAATCTTCATCTGCCAATATGCATACATACATACATACATAGAGTGCATACATAACTTGCAAATAATTGAATTGAGGCAACAAGTCACAAAAAACGAGAAGTAATGCTTTTGACGAGTTTTCTCTTACTAGTTATAACTAGGATCAAGAACAACACACGGATCTCACATGGACTTCAAAGTTTATCTAACCAAAACACATTAGAATCCAACACAACCATCATCATCTTATCTTTAGCACACGAAGGTAGCACAAGTGTCTGTGTATCTGTGTGTGTGAGTCTGCCTGTCTGTGTGTGTGCCTGTGTGTGTGTGTGCGTGTGTGTTTATCCTTATCTGAGTTCATGAACTTGCATGATCCTTCAGTTCTATGGAGTGGTAGTTTTCCTGTACTTGAAGACACAAATTGTTTGCTAACTAAATGAAGGCATGGAGGTCACTCTGAATGCAGAAATAAATGGTGTATTGACAAGATGTTAATACATAGAAATATGTTGCATGTGGATAAACATACACACATACATGAAAACACCAATATTTAAAATGGAGGATATATTCTATAATCTGTTGTACACAGAAATCATTTTTAATTTGGCCTTTTTGAAATTGAAGCACACCCTACAAATGACCTCAACACCCGTAACAGGACTCAACCTGCAGGCTCAGAGACCTGAGTACAGCATTTTGTAGCCATATGTTCTTTAGCTCTTCTCTTCCTCAATTCCTGGAATATTATATGACTTCTAAAATAATATTAACGATTAAATCTCTAAATTACCATCAGCAGTCATGTGCAGCGAATTGAAGATTTTAAAGCGTAGGAGAGTTTAGTATCAAAGGGATTAGAATGGACTCCAGGCATGTTTCTTGCTTACCCCAGGGGACCCTTCTGTCCTAATATCTGCCTGTACCAGAGACACTGATCACAGAATGCAGTTTTCCATGTCTCTGTCAAGTCACCTTGCCCATTTTTGATCCACTTGACTGATCAAGGACAATGGTGACTGGTTTCACCTTGTGGATAAGTTAAAGAACAAAAGAGCTGCACATAGTGTTTTCAAGGTCTTATACCCTTAAAACAACACAATTCAGGGGCAGTAGGCCCTTAACTGGGTTTTGAATCAATAATTTCTTTCTGATTCTTAAATTCCAAGTAGATAGTAGTAGCCCTTCCCTGAGGTTCTAAGAGATGACAGTAATAGAGATGTTTAGATTAAGAAGAATCATTAACATTCATTTTTCTTTCATTTTTATTAAATAATGCTAGTAATTTGGTCATTATGTTTCAGTCTCTATTCTGGTTCATCAATAGTATCAACAACTAAAACAAAAAAGAAAAGTCATTGCACGTGGAGTACAAGATTGATATTATATAAATGTAAGGGTGCAGGATTAGAAGGTGATCTGAAACAAGCATAAATTTAGGATCATTACAGTAGGTTCTTCTTTTTAAAGAAAAGTTTATTGATCTAAAGCACTTGGAAAGTGGGACAATCATTACTGAAAACTAGTTCCACTTATGAGGTAAGCACTAGTAGTACATTCCCTTTTTTTATTTTAAAATAAAAAATGAAAACTATGATACAGAATTTCAAAACAAAATAATAGATTAACAATGGTTAATATATTGCATATTGTTATCTTCAAAGTAGTTGCTCATGGGGCCAGGGATATAGCTCAGTGATACTAGTGCCTGCCTGGCAAGTGTGAGGTCCTGAGTACAAAAAAAAAAAAAGTAATTGCTCAGATTACAAGATGTAGGTATAAAAAAATGATCAAACAAAGCACAAACCATTCTTTCTGATGAATTAATAGAGATTAGTAGTATAATTATCTATCTTGTTCCCTTTTTTTGGATGTAGAACCAGGGCTGACTTTCATTTTATATTATTATTTTTTCCTTCATTTTTTATTAGTACATGTTTGCAGTGCATAATGTCTACCTACATTCCTTGCAGGAAATAGCTACATGTAATACTCATAAATTTTTCTGTTCATCACATTTTCCTTTCCTTTCTCCCTCCTCCGTTCATCTTCAAGTCCCCCTAGGATTGATTATATATTTCTAAACCTCAAAGTATCAGCTGCCTTTAGTGGATGTTTGTAAGTGGTTTTTGTGCTATGTTTTTCTTGAGGAAATAGGGCGATGATTCATTTCCAACACCATGATTTTTATGTTCCACTCTGTGGTCTACTTTATTTTTATTTAAGGAACGCTTTAAACATAGTTTTATAACAAATATGAAAATGTAGTTTTAATTCTCTAAAAGGCATGTATTTCCTTTTTATCTATGATGTTAAGTGGCTCTGATTTCTGTACATTACTCTGACTACAAGACAATTAGTCTTTTTTCCTCCCAAGTGTATATAAATTATTATTATTTTTTATCTTTTGGCTGTTAATAGATTAAATTATATTAACACAGTTGAAAATAGAGCATAGTTAGAAAATGATTGTTTCCTTAATTTAGTTATAGTTGTTTCACTTTAGGCTACATGGAGTATGCTACCACCTCCCAAAATAAATAAAAAATAAAAATAAAAATAAAAAATAAAATAAAATAAAATAAAATAAAATAAACAAGTTTAAATTTGATGTACCTCATCTCATGTAAAAAACGTTAGGTATATATTTGAATAAAAATTTGTCAGAATCTTTAAAGCAAATTTCCAGTTCCAATCTCATTTGTCAAATATATGAAAATTGAATGAAATCACACCCTTCTTTCATTTAGTATGTGTGGATGTTCCATGTTACACTAGGACTTGTGATCCTATCAAAGAATATTCCCATTACTCACAAAGAATAAGATATTGTTGCATATTTGAAGAAAACTCATGGTTGCTGTGTAAGTCTAACCTGCTTTGCAGAATTCAAATAATGGCAAGGAGCTTATGTATTGTTGAAGAGCATCTTTGCCATTTTGATGGTTGAATAGCCTACATTCCAAAATTTCAGCTTTGAAAATGATGTGGAAAAATATGTAGCATCAGGTGCAGCTGGCTTGGCATTTTCATAACTCAAAGTGATTCAGAGTGGAGAAGTGAGACATGTTAGCCAAAGCACACTTATGGACTGCTTCTTATTCTGCTGGATAGAGTTCAGTACATCATTATAAATATATAGATGCTCAACTGAATTGCCAAAATTCCTTAATTTTATTTAAAAATACAATTCTGACATTATAATTGATGATGGAAGTCTTTTGGCAGGTTTATACAATTTTGTATGGGAAAATAGGAACATAAAAGTGACAATTACCTCTCTTAAATTAGGATCAAATTCTGATTTTGAAAAATACTAATTCTAGCTTCATATTATAAAATTCAATGTCATGCCAATATTTTATTTACCAGTCCGTTATTACTTTTTTATATTCAACTACATGTAATCCTAGAAGGAGAGATTCCATTCCTGTTGATTCCTTGTAAAACTTGTAGATATTTCACTATCTGACAGATAATGAAAATAAACGTAAATCTACAATTAAAAAATGTTTGGGTCAATGTATATGTGAGTGTAACCAACCGGCATTTACTGTTCACCAACTTGCAAACCAGGCTTCTGCATTACAAAGGCACATGCAGGTGCATGCTCACCCTAGTGGCCACTGTGTGTATGCGTGTGTGTGTGTGTGTGTGTGTGTGTGTTTGTGTGTGTGTGTGTGTGTGTGTGTATTTGGCATACATATACAGAATATGTAGTATGATATTTATGTCTGAAATTTTTCATTATTATAACACTGGGATGTAGTTATTATTTCTATTTGTGAATGAGGGAACATCATATTCATTGCCTTTAAGTGAAAAGAGAAAACATCTGAGAACTGAGACGCTAAACTAGCTGTGCTAAGTATCCTAACAAACAGTGTTATATACTCAAGCTTTTATAAATTCAATCTATGCCAATTTATTTCTGTATTGTGGGTTTGAGGAGAACATCTGTCAGCAATCCACAGAACACATAGAATATCTTTCCAAATCATTTCAGAAATATTTAATAAGTAGTTGTAAGAGACGGTGACTGAAACTTGTCAAGGTATATTTAGAGGGAAATAAAATACTCTGCAGTCCTTGTACACTATATTGAAATAAATGACCCAACTGTACAAAGAAGACCATTTCAAATAAAGATCTATTTCAAGACCACTGAAACTGTTATTTTGATGGAAATTTGGCATACATAGACTTTAGGTACTCCTACCACTTTACTCATAAATCTGTATTTTACAAGCACTCACAAAACATGTCAGATTTGGGGTATAGTATTTGGAAACAGAATCATAAGTCTCCTACAGGAGCTGTTCCTTGACTTGACAGAACAGTCTCATGCATCTAGACTATTCTCAATACAGAAGAAATACTTTTCACTGGAGTTGCATCTCCCATTGTGTGGGGCATTTCAGAAAGAGAGCATCATATATGATTCAATCTCACAGTTGGGTACCGTTATGCAGTGGGAAAAATGTCTAAGAATTTACAGATATAGAGTTATTGTTAGTAGAAATAAGAAATGTACTGAAAAGAATACTATCAGCTGCCCAAACCTAAGTAATTTATGTTTACAGTACTGTTCGCCCAGTGTTTCCCAAGCATATCTGGTAGTATGATCAAGTGTTTTAAATTCCAATACAGCAGTGAAGTTTGTTTCATTTTGTTTTGCTTTATTCTAGAAGCTACGGATGATCCTTAGCAGTCATGATGGACAATATATTTTCACTGTGGCACCAATTCTTATTCATTCTGCAATCCTGTGATCATGACAAAAGTACTTTGAGAACAACACAAATTCCATTTTAGAGCTTCCAAGTGAAATACTGTCCCTATCACATATTATTTTTACATTTTTCTGTTTATGAAATACAAGTACAGTCTTCCATAAGACCTCATCCATATCCTGGGATTTAGAAATAGGATTCTACTAATGCATATCTGAGAAACAAGTATTCAAATCTAAATCTAGCTTTTGGGTTATTGTCCACATAAGAGACTCACACAGAAAACTTAATAATTTTTTAGGCTGAGAAATTGAAGTTTTCTTAACACCCTATGAAAAACTTGCAAATAACTATATGTAGGAAAAAAAATGGTCTATTCATTGTTTTGATAATAACAAAATGTGACTTCTCCGATGTGGAAAAGAAAAGCCCAGAGTTGAGGGTAAGGGTGCTAGTGGTCATGGCTTTTATGTTTTTACATAACTCCAAATCACAAAATAATAAATCTTTTGTACCTGATTTTTTTTCTGCCTCTAAAACCAAAATCTAGCTTTTATTTATTTCAAAATTTTCTCTCTGAAGTTTTTTTCTATAACATGCTCTCCAATTACCAAATTAACAAGTATTAAATTCATTAAAC
>RJWT010045484.1:0-11614 GCA_004365215.1 Cuniculus paca
ATATAACATATCTGACAATTGACAGAATTTTGTTTTGAAAAGTCAGAAAGATGATTGGTATTCTTTTACCTTTGCAGGACCTTTGTTTCAGGCTGCTTAATTTGTACTTAGGGAAAATGTGTTAGATTCACCTGTGATGAGCTATTCTTCCCACCGGCAATAAACTCATTCTTGTCTTTTTTTTTTTTTTTTTTGGTCTTTTTTGAGACAGGGTCTCACTATTCAGTTAGGGATGGCCTTGAATTCACTTTGTAGCCCAGACTGGTCTCGAACTTGCAACGATCTTCCTGCTTCAAACCTCCCAAATGCTGGGATTATAAGCATGTGTCATCACGCCGGACTGTCTTGCTTTTTTAAAATGTACAGAATATAGGATTAGTTCACAGTTCACTCTTGTGGTTTCAAATCCTTAATAGAAGTAAAACTGACACTCACTGGTTTTTTTCTTCATGTGTTCAAAGGACTCTGAATTATAGCAAAAAGTCATTGTATACAAAAACAAGTCCTTCTGTGTAGAAAGAACAAATCCAAGATTTAGCTGCAGAGTAAGAGGTCTGTGTCTTAAGCACCTGCCTGGCAGATGTGAGGTTGTAAATTTGATTCCCAGTACAGAAAGAAAGAAAGAAAGAAAGGGAAAGAGAAAGAAAGAGAAAGAAAAAGAAAGAAAGAAAGAAAGAAAGAAAGAAAGAAAGAGAGAGAGAGAGAGAGAGAGAGAGAGAGAGAGAGAGAGAGAGAGAAAGAAAGAAAGAAAGAAAGAAAGAAAGAAAGAAAGAAAGAAAGACATCTGTGTCTTTTCACAGAAAGAAAGAGGCATCAAACTATTCAGAATGGTCCATCTCTGCATTGCTAGGCCCAATGCTTACAGACCTCATGGAAGTAAAATGTTCCACCAAGGCCCTCCAACTTGACTGTGATTTGAATTTGATTTTTTCCTTATGATATGAGGTCAGTAATAATCTCTTCTTGATTGCATGTCATCAGTTATGCTCACTACTGTGCAACAAGTGGTTATAATTTGGTCAGTTCTCCTCTGCCTGTCTTCACCCTGTAATGTTCCCCTTGTACTCTTTTTATAGACTATACAACTTTTTATAGACTACACAGTCTAGGAATGCTCCTCCCACCTCTTAACCTTCTCCTGTGTTTTTTTGGAATCCATTAGTGATGAGAACATAGTAAATTATGTGGTCACCATTAAGAACTATCTTCTAGCACATAAAAAATTCTTGCCTGAAGACTTAAATTTAGAAGATTCAGGCTTCAAAAAGTATATTTGCACATTATTTCATCAGTGCTCATTAACATAGAATGAAGTCATAATTACAATATCCAGCATTGAATGTCTACCAATCTGCTAGGTATTTTATATATTTTAACTTATTTATTTATTTATTTACATCTTTTTGAGACAGGGTCTCACTATGCAGTTCAGGCTGACCTGGAGCTCACTTTGTAGTCCAGGCTGGTCTCAAACTTGCAATGATCCTCCTGCCTCAGCCTCCCAAGTGCTGGGATTATAGGCATGCGCCACTATGTTGGGTTACTATATTTTAACTTGTTTAATGCTCACAACAAAATTCCATGAGGCAGGTATTACTACTGTGCCCATTTTACAGATGAGGTAATTGAGTTTCAGACCTTTTAAAAAAGTTTTTGTGCCCTACAGGGGTGCTGAACCCAGGTCTTGAATGTGCCAGACAAGTGCTGTACCACTGAGCTATGTCCACAAACCTTTTTATTTTTTGAGACAAGGTCTTTCTCCGTTGCCTAGGATAGCCTCAAATTTGTGATCCTCCTGCTCCAGTCTCCCAAACACATAGCTGGGATTACATGCATTGAGCCACCACACCTGCTTCAGACTATTAATAAAATGCAGGTTACATGGTTAGAAACTGGATTTAAATGCAAGCAGTCTAGTTCCATAGTCTTTACTGAAACCTTGCATTTCCCTGCTTCTGTATTTGTTTTGTTCAAGATGACCACTTATTTTATATCTTGGTCCTTTATGTTTCTTAAGGATGATAGCACCATTGGCAACTTGGATGGGATAATTCATGCTTGTGAGGGACCATCAGTCCCACATTTTACAGTATGTTTCATATCCTCAGTGCCTGGTACTGAATGTCAGAACCTACTGCCTCACCATCCCTCCATCACTGAGAAACCAAAATGCCCTCATACATTTCCAAATGTATCCATTTAAATTCTCCAGTTGAGAACTAATAGGGGAAAAGTTTGTATCAATTAAAAATAGATGCATATGTGTACAACACACCTATCTAATATCATCTATGTATTTCAGAAGTTTTCTGAAAGTTTTGTGTTTTTATAGATTTGTAAGTTTAAATAACTGTAATATCTTTTAAAAACATAACCAATAGGCAAAGAAAAGGATGAGTTTATGAACATGAGGTAATCTTTTAGGTGTGTCTGCAATGCTTTTTTTATTAGTGAGTAAACAATTTTTAGGCTAAAAGATCTTGGGTATTTCAACATTCATTATAAAGTAAGATAAACTGTACTGTTTATTCATGTGCCTAGCTAACTTTTTTTTTTTTTACAGTGCAAAGGTAAACTTGAATTCAGCCTGTGCCAAATCTCAAAGTTACATCTGAAAGTCATGATCTTTTTCCTGCTTATTTCTGGCTGTCAAATTTCAGGCCATGACAGAATGCCTCTTTCCTTTTAGCAGCTCTGTAACAAAAGTAAACCACAAATACAGTAGAGTGAAAGTGAATTTTAGTCTTGTATTTTCTAAGCTACTCTAGATCCCCTTTGCTCAACTGCACAAATGGGTTAAATCTCCAAGGTCGTCACACAATGAAACACCTAAAAAGGATGAAATTCGGACTTTTTTTTTTTCGTCTTTTTGAGACAGGGTCTCATTATGCAGTTAAGGCTGGCCTCGAGCTCACTTTGTAGCTCAGGCTGGTCTCAAACTTGCAACGATCCTCCTGCCTCAGTCTCCCGAGTGCTGGAATTACAGGAGTACACCACCACACCTGGAGGACTTTTCTTAATTCCATTTTTAAATGACTGCTTTCTCATGAAGGCTATAATAATGCTTTGAGGACAGATACATCTACTTACACAGAGAAAAAAATGGTCAGTTATAAGATGCATCCTAAAATAAGGTATGCCTAGAAGTTTCCCTCTTTGGTTCACTTATTAAAATATCCTATCAGTCATAAACAAAAAAAATTTATAATTTTATGCTTTAACTTAGAAATATCAATGAAACATAACACATTAGGTTTCATTCTTGCCCTCTACTGCCTGTAACATAACTGTTTTGAATATGCTGACAGATATGATATAGAACATGAGCTATCTTGATATTCCCAAGGACATAAAATTTAGGCATCTTATTAAAACTATTTAATGATGATATGGAGATTTAAAATAAGAATTTCCCTTTGAATGCTGTGATATGACAGGCAAACCTGCATAATCTGGCATAGCAGAATGTTTGAAATGCATATTATAAATCAGACAAAACAAAACTCACAAAAATGCTTTAGTGTTTTTGTAATACTGTATTTACCCAAATTGCCTTGAACTATTTTTCAACTATTATTTTACTTATATTATTATGCTTAATTTACACGGAAAAAGACAACCAAGCAGTTCGGCCCCATTTCAGAAAGTTTCCAATCAATGCCAATTATGGGGTGACAAGTAATCAGGAATGATGACATCTTTGCATAAAGAATTGACAAGGAAGAATGGGCTCTTGCACTATGGTTCATCTCCAACAAGAATATGGCACACTGGCCAGCTCGAGCCATACTAACACTGAGCCTTTAGTGCCAGGCACGTTCAAAATGTACAGAAACACACTTTTTCATTCTAATAATCCAGACTTTTTTTCCCTACATAGCCTACCATATAGCAGCAGGTAGACTCTTCTGCCTCAAGATGAAAACATAGCCAGGACTGCCAGTGCATACCTATAATCCCACCACACAGAAGGCTGAGGAAGGAGGATGGTTAGGAGTTTGAGGCTAGCCTGGGCTACACAGTGAGTTCAAGGCCAGCGTGCACTACAGAGGGAGATCCTGTCTCAAAAGAACCAAAGAAACAAAAAACAACAAACATATAAAAAAAAGTAACAGCATCTGCATAATACTGTCTCTACACACTGCTGTTGTAGTGTGAAAATATGAAATTAAGAAGAAAGAAAAAGAAGGAAAAGAAAGGAAGGGAGGGAGGGAGGGGGAAAGGTTCTTAGATTCTTTTCTTTTTCTTTTTGGGTTTTTTGTTTTTTGAGATAGAGTCTTGCTATGCAGTCCAGGCTGGCCTTAAACTTGCTATGTGGCCAGGTTGACCTGGTACTCATAGTGATCCTCCTGCCTCAGCCTCCTGAGTGCTGAGATTACAGGTGTGTGCCACCATTCCTGGCAGTTCTTAGATTCTCACAACCTCTTGTTCTGCAGTACATAAGTTTGATTCTGATGCTAAGGTGACAGTGTATTTAAGTAGATTTTTGTTTTCAGTGATGGAGACCTGGGGAGATGGATTTATCTCTATTTCTTCAAGAGTTATCAAATGGTACATACTCCTCAAAGCTCTCATTCTCTAGAACTAGAGCATGCTCCAGGGTCACACTGCCTTCCTTATAATGAGGCTAACTCTTAGATCCATTCCAGTTTGCTATTGCAGTTCTTGCAGCTCACATCTCAAACTGGCGTGGCGGCCAGGGAGCATGACCCGATCTTGAACTTCACTTTACTGCAGGTTAACTATCTCGTTAAAAATAAACGCTCTACCAGTGGTGCCTGTGAATCAAATGGAGATGAATTCTGAGCAGTTGGTCCGGGTTAGATTAGAGTTTATGCAAGAAAACAGATGGGTATCACTGATATGATCAAGGAAAATGCTGTCCGTTTTGATAGCTGATGTGCTAAAAGTCCTGAGCAGCAATGAGATGCTCACTGTCAGTAGCTCTTCGCTTCTCAGGTGGAATGAAGCACTTTGAAATATTTTTATACTTGAGGAAATCAGACAGCAAGCACACATTAGACTGTAGCTTATCCACTCTGTGTATGCATTATTGCTTTGTTTTGCAAACAAAAATATCCACATATTTTACTTACTCTTTCCTTAGGTAAAGATGAGAAATGGATAGAAGGAATAGGGCATTCCTAGCATTTTCCAGGCCATTTTTTGTGAAGGAATATGGCAGTGTTCTGCAAGTAGATTTCTTGTGGCTTCCTGCCAGGAGAGTTTGCTTAACTAACCTGTGGAAGGAAAAAACCGTTGGATCTGAGTAGCTAATACATTTCAGATTGTATGAAAGTGAAAAAGGTATTTTTTAAAAGTATAAAAATCTTGTTGGATGCATTAGAGAGAAAAATGAAGAGCACTTTAGCTTAAATTTTGTTTTTCTATCTTCAAATGACTGATTGGATTAAAGGGAAACATGAGTGGTAGCAAAAAGTGAAATGTTCAGGAAAACTCAAAATGAAAAAGAATTTGTATTACTATAAATTGAGCGTCCTAACCATACAAATATAGATGAATTAGACTAGGGATCTAAAATAAGGCATTTGGGCAAACCATGCACTAAGTCAACAAATATTTGTAAAGGTTATAATGAATAAGACATAGTCCTAAATCTGTTAAGTACTGAAATTGAAAAATGAACCAAACACTCAAGACTAGTGGTGGTTTTTCCAAAGTGATCCTGGAAGACTGAAAAGGAAGTCTAGCTCAATAAGGAGGATGTGGAAAATGACAAATAGGATACTGGAGTTGGGGGCAATGCAGAAATAAGAGAGAGAGAATGATGTATTAACAAAATAATGAAAGATGTCCAGTTGTTCTGAAAACCTAACATTTAATTAATGAAATGAGTGTTTTGCGAAATGCAAAAAGCATCAAGCAAGGTAGGTGTTACAAAGATTTAGGAATAGAAATCATGCAAAATTAGAAAGAAATAGCATATAAACATAGAAGAAATCTAGAAAAGAAGTTAGAAAAGTACCATCTGGATGACTGAAATGTTTGGAGAAAAATGGAAAAAAATTTAACATATGTATTTTATTTTAGTTTTAAAATTTATACATAAATTCTCCTTCACAACTGAGCCTGCCTTCAAAGGTGAAGATATTGCTGGTGAAATGATTCCATTGAGGTAGGTATTATGGGTCAGAATTGGACATATGCTGAATTGGGGTAGTAGTGGCAGAAAAGGTTGTGGCATAGAGGTGGAAGATGTGGAATTAGGCTAAGTAACTTAAAAAAAGACTAAGGCTATCTAAAACTTGCTTCCTATAGGTGATGCAGTGTACAAGGAGAAGGACTATATATAGTTCAAGGATAAACAAGCAAGAAAATTTCAAAAGGAAAAAGTGTGTACAAACTCTTGGTAGAACTATGGGAGTTAACTATAATTTGAAAATATGCATACAAACATGTACACGTATGTAAATAAAATTGATTGGATAACAGAGTCAAGTATTTTTGGTAATTACAAAGAAAAGAGATAAATCTTATGATCAAGGGGAAAATTTGGATATGAATTTGGTGAAGTTAATTCATCATTAATTATTCATGCCTTCAGTTGACATTGCTTGTATTGTCTTGGGTTGTATTTGGAAAGCAAACCTGAGTCAACATTACACTGCACAGATCTGCAAAAACTAAAAGTACAATATATTTATAAACAACATCAAAAACCACAAAACTGTTACCTGAAAAGCTAAGAGGAAAGTCATATATAGGAGACTTTTCAGGCATGAACAAGAAGAATCAGCATTGGTTTTAGAGTAAGATCTGAGTTTGAATCCCTGCAATACCTGTATAGGACAGAAAATTTCCTATGCATTTCTTTTCCATGTGATTCCCTTTACTGGAGGAAGGACTATTAAGAATTACAGTAAGGTAATAGAGTAATAATTCCTACATAGAAAACTTTTAAGTGGCTAAGTTCTCTTATTTTTAATGCACATACACACACACACCTCTTTCATATTTACTTCCCATTAAAAGAGTTAGACAAAGGTTTTACATGAACTATTTTTTATCTACTCATTTAAAAACAATTTCTAGGATAAAATTCCAGAACAATAAATATTGGGTTGTGCTTTTTGTTTTATCATGGGGTTGATTGTACACAATGTATCATGCACATAAAACAGATGTTAGCTTTAGGTGCTTTTATATCTATGAAATTCAATATTTTTTTATTTTTATGTGTCAAAAGGTTTATTTTTGTATATATAATATATATACATATATACACACACACAAGATAGTTAAGATAGTAATGCTACTAATTTCTCTTAGTTCATTGAAAAGAAAGGTCCATGCTAATATTGTATGAACAATTAAATGCCAATCTTGTACTCTGAGTAACTAATTTAAAGATAACAATACCATTGTTTAACCATTGTTACTCTCTTATCTTGTTTTGAAATGTTGTTTTATGTTTTTCTCTTTAAAATAAAATTTAAAAACAAATGGTTAATTTTCCTATAAAAATGTATATTTCTATTTTCCCTCGTTTCATGAAATCAACTACTTCCGGAGCTGCCATCATAGTGATAATACCTAGCAAATCAGTGTTTGTTTCTTTTTGACAGCATCAGGAACCCAGTGATCCCTACAGATACACTTTTTTTTTCCAGTTTAAGAATTGAACCAGGGAGCCAGGGATCTAGCTTAGTGGCCTAAGCGCCTGCCTGGCAAGTGTGAGGTCATGCCCGATCCCTGGTGCCACAAAAAAAAAAAAAAAAAAAAAAAAAAAGAATTGAACCAGGACCTCAAATATGCCACACAAGTGCTCTACCACTGAGCTACAACCCCTAGCTCACAGATACATCTTTTGAAGGTCAATATCTTTATTTAGCAACATATGAATAGTACAAATAAATATATGTAGTAAAATTCTAGTGGTGCAACAGCTATTATTTTTTCCAACATGTGGACCAATTTACATATATTTTACTTATGGTAAAATACATAACTCAAAATTAAACACGATAGACAAATATTTTTCAACTCATAGCAGAGAGAGAAAAAGGTCATTTATATTAAAAAATTTTGAGACTATAGCGCACTTTCATTGATCATTGTCCAAATGATAATCTGGTTAATCAAATGAGCTTTTAAAATCACAGCCCCAGCACTTTGGGAGGCTGAGGATTGCCAAATTCAAGCAATAAAGAGGACTGAAAATTCAAGCCCAGCCTAAGCAATTCAGCAACTTAGTGAGACTGTGTCAAAACAAACAAACAAACATGGTCTGTGAGTGGAGCTCAGTGCAAAGGTCTTGTGCTCAATCTCCAGTAATGCTAAAAAAAATTATATACATAAAAACACTTCTTCACAATTATTATAAAAGAAAGTTGGAGACTTTGCCATTAGCTTTTTCTTCTTTTTTTTTCCCTAACAAAAGCTACCAGTTTTCTGCAACTACAAGGTGCTAAACACAAACCAGTCACCATACCTGCCTTCTCTCTAATGTTGGCCACAGTCCTATATCCCAGACACTGCTTGTTGCCCTACCAACACACATTCTCTTCTTCACTAACCATTTCAGTTTTATTGGAGGTGGCAACATGCCCAGTACAAAACTACATCTCCCAGCCTTCCTTGCAGACAGAGTATCCATAAGATATAGTAGGTGATCAGATCTAAGAGAAAAATTATTAGCAGCTCCAGAAGAATCTTTTTAAACAAAGGTCAGCTCAGCTGGTATGCTTTCTTTTCTTCTTCCTATTTCTTCCACAAAAGAAAACTTAGAATACTTGAGGTGAATTAGCTAATTATGCAGTTGACAAGCATATGTAGAGAATGACTGAACAAGAAAACAAGAAAATTTAATGTCCCTGGTGACATTATGAAACATAGAGTGGACATAGAGGCTTAGATGGCCCTACTTACAACATGTATGATAAAAATAACCCTTTTTTTTCAAGTTTTAATTCTGTTATCCTCAATTGATTTCTCTGCAAAGAAAATGTTGACCTTTAAATTGGTGTCTGACAGGAGGCAGTCTAGGTGAAGAAGATAGAATAATTTAATACATAGGTGTCAGAGTAGCTAATGATCTGATTTAAAAGTGCTTGGGGGGGGTCTTTAGATTTAAAGTGTTATTACATATCACAGGAAACATACAGTTAAAATAGCTAAATAGAGCTGGGCATGATGGCACACACCTAAGTCCAGTACTGCTGAGGCAGGAAGATCTCTGTGAGTTCAAGGTCACCAGCTTGTGTTACATAGTGAATTTAAGGCCCGTCTTAACTATATAGCAAGACTTTGTCTCAAAAACAAAGATAAATAAAAAATAAAATAAGAATATGGCTAAACATTCCTTTAATTTTATTTCCATACATCTTTATATTGGGCAAGTTTCTTTAGTCTTAGTTCTGCATTTACTCTTTTTGTGTGTGTTTGGGGTGCTGCAGATGGAACCCAGGACCTTTGTGGCTGTTAGACAAGCAATCTACCACTGAGCTACAACCTCAACCCTAGGTACAATTATACAAAAGAAATACACTAGATTATTTTTAAGATTCTTTACAGGAAGAACTATTAAAATGCATTACACATTGGCATATAATAAAACAACAATGACAATGACCTCGGCCCCAAAGGCATAATTCCTGGCAATCTTTTGAATACTACTGAGCCATAAATGTTCATGATACAAAACTTAATATGTAAGAGTAGTACCACCCCTAAGGCTTAGAGGAACAGTCTAAGCAGATATGTATACTCTGTATTGCTATTTCAAATGAAAGAGCTGGATGGAGTCACAAAAGAATGTGGACTCTAGCTTTATTTTTGCTCTTCTAGATTGTGCTTTTATAGAAAGAACAATCAAAAGTGCAACACAAATACATGAATGAGCATAATAAAAGTTCTCTTATCCAACACTGGTAGGTAACTGGTAGATGGTGAAAGTCAATTAAAATAGATATAAAAATATACATGGCTGGAGGAATAATTCATTGGTAGAGCATGTGCTTAGTACCCAACACAAAACAAAACATACACAAAAAAATCATACATATCTTAAGTTTTTAATTTTAGTTTAAAATTCAAATAGTTTTTGCTTGCCAGCAAAATACATGTAGATTTTTACTAACTTTTTCTAGGCATTTGCAGCTGTCTTACAATTAATTTGACAGTAATTTCTTTAATGATTTTTATGTCTCATTTCATTGATGTATATACTACTTAAACACAGCAACATAATTTGAATGACAAGTTTAACTGGTGTAAACAGGTTTGGGGATTGCAAATTACTCCATGAGCGTGAAAGATGTAATGAACAGAGGGATCGTCTGTATATACCATAGTCTGGACATGTGCTGGAGGGAACGAGCATCACCAGTTAATCTGGCAATTTAAGCAGACATCATGAGAGCTCCTATGTTCCTCTCATCATTGATAGGTATTCCATAATAAGATGCTAAGCTATTTTATTCATTCTTTTAGAACATGGGTTTTTAGAGATTAGTGAGCTGAATATTAAAATTATATTCTCCATAACAATGAGAATAATGATACTCTCCTTTTATTCTTCCCATCTTGTTCTTATGAGCAAATTCTTGCCTTTAAAAATATTTTGTCAATTGTCTCCCTGTCATTTCTGCCTGCACTGGAGGATCTTGGGTCCCAGTTGCTATGATCATCATGGGGATTGGACCTCTGTCCCTAAACCCTGATTCTTGTGGATGGGTCAACAATAACTATTGTCAAAATTATCTAGCATTGTGTGTCATTCGTATTCAGGTTTTAGTTCTATTCTGTTTTACAACTTTGGACTATGTTACTTAATATAACTTAGCCTTTCTTTTCTGAAAAGGAAAGATCACTTAGCTTATAGGTTTGTTAAACTGTATGAACACAGTGAAACCTAGCACAAACAAACAGTGCTTTGCTTTCTACCCATTTCCTTGATGCCACTAATGTTTGGTTTTTGCTCATTAGTGCTCATCACGTTTCTGACCCAGAGCTTTGAACACTCACAGATCACTTGAATCTCTCAGCAGCTGACCACTCACTTGGTGGCATATCTGTCTTTCAAGAGCCCACATGATATGCTTGCTTGTTCATACCATTTCTTGGCAGGGACTAACAAGAGTTCTGTGGGGCACTTAGCTTAGTCTACAGGGCACTTAGTCTTACTCATCAGTTTGGGCAGTCATTTATTCACTTCCCATAGCTCCCTTGGCATTCATCTTCTCTACCTCTGAATTTGTCATTTAACGTATACTAAACATTTACTATATACACTACTGGGTGGAGGAGACACGCTTGCATGCAT
This sequence comes from Cuniculus paca, assembly GCA_004365215.1. Lineage (NCBI taxonomy): Eukaryota > Metazoa > Chordata > Mammalia > Rodentia > Cuniculidae > Cuniculus > Cuniculus paca. Next base: position 11,285 of record RJWT010045484.1, read on the forward strand.
GCAAACTGTGGCTCAAAGTTGTACATAAAATTAACCATCATACTGGAAACTGTGCTAGTTGCTTTGCTCATCCTTGTCATTATGTCTGATCTCAGAAAAGTCAAATCTTCTTCCATAGCCTGATGTTTCCACCTGTACTGTTGATCCTGTCTTCTGCTCCCAAGCCCTGCCATATCCACTGTACCTTTCTTACAACTTCAGTTTTCCTTGCTCCTTCTCTACCTAAAGACATACTCTGGTGGTGTTTCCCTCTGATTTAAAAAAAAGTTCTTTGAATGTGAAACAGGGCGTGTGTGTGTGCGCGTGTGATGGGGGAGGGTCAAGCAAAGG
>RJWT010045485.1:0-11613 GCA_004365215.1 Cuniculus paca
ACAATGAAAGTTTTTCTCAATTTTTTTTTTTGATACCAGGGATCGAACTCATGACCTTGTGCTAGCCAGGCAGGTGCTTGTGCCACCGAGCTAAATCCCTATCCCTTTTCCAAATATTATTGACAAGGATACAGACAGAAGTTCCATAAGAACTTTAAATTTTATAATAGTTAACCTTTTTGCTGTTTCCGTGTACTACACTAATTAAAAGTTTATTCTACCTTTTAATATTCAAAAAATTGGTCTTAATTTTCTACATTCTGTTTCAAACTCTTACCAGTAGTAAAAGTGGTATTATTATGTTTTATTTAATTTACTAAGCCTTCACCTCATAGTCAAGTTTATTAAAGTAAAACCACAAATAATTATAGAGCCCAATGGCCAGAAGGCTTCAATGCCTGTCAACTTTGTCATTTTAATTTCCAGCTCTGGAGGAATATCCAAGTATATCCAGGAAACTTGGAACCACAGAAATTCTAAAAATTAAGTTGCCTGGAAGTGATAAATGCTAAGGACATCAAACTTCATTACTTTGGAGATTTTCCTTGTAGACTTATGTATAAAAAATGCAGATTTAATAACTCAGCTATGATAGCAGTATCATCCATTTCAGCCAGACTCACCTAATTCTATATCTACTTTCTAATATTTTCCTTCTTAATAGTTGCATTGCTCTTAAACCCTTTGACTGCATGTATAGGATCTTTTAAAAAATTAGGTCATCATGCAACATTAAACTTTAATATCTGGATATACAGGGCATAGAAGCAAATACATAAAATTGTTCTTATTAATCATGATCCTATTCTTTGTAAGAAGTTAATACAATGTCAGTATCACCAAGTTTATTAAGTAATTTTCCACAGCTGAAAAATGTAAAATGAAATAATTGATACAAATTTATTTTATCAACTCAAAAGCACTATATAAATGTTAGATTTTAAGTTTTAAATCAATGACTTGGAAAACAGAAATATATATTTTTTTTCAAAAAGGTGTCATCTAGATGGAACCCTCAAATATATGTCTCTCTTGTGTACTTAAAGCTGATGATACTTGGATGACTCAGAATGCAATGATGCTACAACCCAGAGAAAGGACAGGAATAGAGCTATTAATCTGCCCATTTGTTCGAAGATTTTTTATTTGTTTTTCTCAAAACTTTTATGTAACTATGACTAGTTAATGGTGGGATTAAATGGTGAAATGGTATGACAAATCAATTCTTTCTTCTTTAAAGGACACTGTTTTTTTTTTTAAACTGGTTTCTGCATTTTAAATGGTTTCTTGTACAGCCATACTATAACTCTAAGATGTCTAGTCCTCTGGACACAGTAGGTGAGTAAATCAAATCACAGCAATCTTAAACACATGAATGATAATCCAAGCCGAAGAACTGAAGTCACTCATTAGTCTCAAAGTGGAAAAAGCGCACCTTGTTTGAGCATTAAGTAAAAGCATTCCCCAGATCAAGTACAAATAAGAACTCCAAAGAGGCGGCAAAATTATTTTTAACACAGGAATGACATCCTTCGTCGAGCAGATGGACTTGATGAAGAGTGTTAGACTTTATCAGTCAATGGTTGCTAAATACTACTGCATATTAGAATGTCTATGGATATTTAAAAATACTGATCCCTGGCTTCCATGCTAGTATCCCCAATGCCAGTATCTGAACAACTGAACCTGCTGTGCAAAATCATCTGAGAGAAGAACCAACCTGAATTTCTCAAAACTATTGTGTTGATATCTGACCCTGACACGTGGTAACCACACAGAGGACAGTAATAAGAACACAGCCATGATGAGTTCCAAAGGAAGAAGTCCAAGATGGAAATTAGTGTGCAGAAATTTTACCAGGGAGCACTTGTAGTATTTGTTTGTGGAAAGGAAGGGAAGGGGCCAGATTAGGCAGGAGAAGTTGGATTGCCATGAAGTCGCTGAAAGAGCTCTCAGATGAGACCTTAAGTAGCTGTAAAGTTGCTGTGGTCGTTCAGGGTTGTCCCAAGTTGAGCCAGGGGGGTCCACACTCATACAGCCTCATGTAGACCAGCCGTTAGATGTGTGCAGCACTAGCATGGTTTGAGTTTGGCAGGCAACCCTGGAAGAGGGAGCTGTCTGCCACAGACTCACAGAACTAGGGAACTGTGTTCTTCAGTTCTCCAGAAGGTTCTGAGAGACACGCCATAGCAAATACCTAGTGATTTCATTGTAACCCCGGTCACTTAGCCAGTTTTTATGTGGAATAGTAGAAGCAAAATTAAACTCACCAGTAAAAGCAATTCCTTTTTCTGAAAGGGAATCTTCATTTAGGAAGGTAACTCCTCCCTGAGATTAAGACAGTCTAGAAAACAAGGCCCACAAGATGCCACATATGAAATCCCCCCGAAGATCATGGGGGTTCACATGAGAGAAGACACATGATTAAATAGTAGAGAGAAAGGTTAAAGTCAGGTCAGTGGACAGACAATTTCAAGTTGTTTACAGTTGTTTGTTTGTTTGTTTGTTTGCAATTTTTTACATAAAGCACCCCCTCCATTTCCACCACAAAGATCATGGAGTTTTGGAGGATTTTGTTTTGGTTTTATATCACTTCATGTACTTCTGGTACTTCGTTAAAATCAGGTAAAGAATCAGCAGAAATATTAGCACAATGGAGGGTGGCAGATTGAAACACAAGTAAGACAGCTCTTACGGATGCCGAGACCCAGGGAGATGTCCATAGTTGAAGTTATTTCTGTAACTTCCAGCGTCTCCTCACAGTGATGTTGGCCAGTGTGCTTGCTTCTGTGGCTGCCAGGGAGAAATGTAAGGAAACTCAGTAGGCCCTCATGTTCAACCAAATCGAGAGGAGAGAACGCTCAAGAGGAAAAAAAATAAAAAGATGGAAAACACAAGGTACAGTTTCAAAATAGCCTAAAAAGAAAGAAAAATGATCTGGTTTAGAAGGCCCACAAACTTTCTCTTGACAAATGACAGTAAGTTCTCGGTGTAAACCTCTATGGATAGATTTCTAAAATTTCATGGAATGGCTTCTATCTAGATTGTAAATACTATGCCACTTGAACATTTGAGTTACTTGTTAAAAATATTTTTCTTTCCCTCAAGTATCCTAATGTAGCAGATAAAATTCACATAGGTCTGCGTGTTACTATACCAATTCACTACTGCTCCTTGCTTTCAGTTCCACTGATTATACAGACAGAGCTTAAGGCATGGTACTGTACTGTGTTTTTCAGTGGTTTACTGAGAGAAAACGCTGTAGAAAAAATGATAAAGGTTTTGGTTCCTTAGGATAATAGAAATACCTAAATGATAATAAAGTATATTTTACAGGAAAAAGGGCGTAGTATATATAGTATTTAATTCTTATTTAATTGACATATTTTGGTATCTTTTGAAATAAATTAAAAATTTACTTTAATCTTAGATCCTTGAACAATACTTTGATTGTTAAAAGCTAACCTAATTGTTGATTTATCATATTCTGTCCATGTAAGATTTTATTTTTTTATTTTTTTTTATGAGCAGGATATATTTATTGAGAGAGAGAAAGCTTCTGTCTGAGAGAGAGACAGAAGGGGTCCTGAGTGGGTTGCCAAAGATTTTGGCTTTTTGAGAGACTTTTACAGAGTAAAGCCACGAGGTGAGGTGGGTCCAAGATGGGGAAAACCTGGGATCGCAAGGCAAATGGGCATGAGGTGGGATAGAACTATGGTCAACCAGTAAGATTAATTGTTCAGGTAAAATTGACCAAATCAGGGACGAATAGGGAATCAAGTCACATAGCAAGCAAGCATTCTTAAGGATCAGTGACTCTTCCTGTAGGGGATTGGGATGGTCAAGGTCATCTATACCTATTTAGAATGTTAATCCCTGATGTTTCTACTTAGGGCATGGTTGTATTTGTTTTGCCTTGTCTTGAGATCTGGCTTATAGCGGGAGGTGTCCATGTAACATTTTAATATCTAAGAATATTGATATTGGAGATAAAAATTATCCATTATAAAATTCATTAGGATATAAATATGAGGACAAACATGTTTTACAAATACTATGTAAAGAAGCTGCATACAGAATTTATGAAAAACATGTAAAATGTATACCTACATATTTATTTATTTATTTACTTTTGGTACTGGGAATCAAACTCACGACCTCACTCTTGCTAGGCAGGCTCTGTGCCACTGAACTATATCTGTGGCCCTATATTTTTAAAGAATATATTTACTGATTTTTCAAAACAAATGCAAGCTTACCAATAATAACATAACTTTTCTTATAATTTCTGACATAACATCCTCTTGGAGCAGAAAAAGAAATTATATATTTTCTTAATTTCTTGAAGTATTGTTCAGTCTGGGTCAAGAAAGTTGAAAATGTGGTTCCTACATCTTTGACTGCCTTCTAATTTTACCATTGTGCTGTGAAGTTCATCTGTTATTTAGATAAACAGTGAGCAGAGTTTGAGAGAAATTTAAATCAAGGACTCTGTGTAGACTGTTTCATGTTATCCAGTCATCTCAGTGGTTACTAAGACACTTAAAAAGATTTTTATGTTAACACATAACAAAGAGATAAATTAATATAATGTCATATTATTGATAAAAAATAATTTATTTCACATATACTTTACAGCATCAACCCATGTTATAGGTGAATAAAACAAGAATCAAAATGAATGAGTAAATTGCCTACAATCACATAATGGTTACAGAATTTGAGGAAAACTCAGAGTTGTCTAATTCTAAGACCCATATTTTGATTTATTTTGCATATTCTTTAAATAAGTTTTTACTTGATTATAATAAAATAATCACTAAATTATTTTAACCTCCAATATAACATAGTTAGGGCTCTCACTTGTTAATTTTGCATTCTTTGGTAAGATATCAACTTTATCTTACAACTTTAGGATGTACATATATTACACGTGAAAATTGACTTTATGTTCAAAATGTTGTTAATGTCCCCAGCAAAGAGAAATAAAATGTGGCATTTCAAGTTGTTGTCTATTGTAATATAAAGTTTACTCTATTTTGAATTTAAATGAATGTAACTATTATGCTTGCATATTTTGTTGCACCAGTTCATTAAATGAGCATTAAGGAAAGTTTCATTTTGAATTAGAATATATTTAAAAATTGGGAATGTTTTATAACTCTGAGTAAAGTTGATATGTTGTTCTTTTACCCATGCTTTTTTAAGGACAGGAAGAAAGAACTAAAATTTTTCTAAAGGGAGACGAGAGCATGAGAAAGAATAATAAGATAGCCATATTTGGAGTAAGATGTAATCTCATTGTTGTTTTGATTTTCATTTCTCTAAAGGCCAAAGATGCTGAACATTGCTATAATGTACTTATTGGCCATTTGCACTTATTTTGAGAAGTGTCCGTTCCTTTCAGCTGTCCATTTATTTGTTGAGTCTTTTGTGTTTTGGGATCTAATTTTTCTGAATTCTTCATGTAGTCCAGATATTAGTCCTCTACCGGAACAGTAAGCTGGCAAAATTGTTTTCCATTCTGTAGGTTATGTCCTCACTCTTTTGATGGTTTCCTTTGGTGTGCAAAAGTTTTTAATTTGATCCAATGTCATTTGATGATTTTTAGAATTATTCTTGTGCCAGTTGGGGTTTTGTTCAGAAAGTCTTTGCCAATGTATGTTTTCAAGTGTTTTACTATTTTCTCTTCCAGCAGATTCAGTGTTTCTATAGTTACATCTTTCTGCATTGCTGTCAGGAATTTTAGCTAGTACTACCACTGTGGAAGTTAGTATGGAGATCCTTGAAAAAAAGTAAAAATTCCATTTCGCCCAGAAGTACTATGCTGGGATATCTTCCCAAAAGAGTTAAAATTGTCATATTACAGTGCTATATACAAACCATGTTTATAGCAGTGCAAGTCACAGTAACTAAATTATAGAAACAGCCTAGGTGTCATCAATGATTACATGGATAAAGAGATATTACAATGAAGTATTGATCAGGAAAAATGAAAGAGAAATTTAAGTCATTTGTAGGAAAATGGACCTTTAAACCTTTAAACCATATCATGTTAAATGAAATAAACCAGACACTGAAGGTTAAACATCACTTTGATTCTTTTATATGAATGACCCAAAATATATACAATTTAAAGAGCAAAATATAAGTGAGTGGATAAGAAACCCAAATGTAGACATTTTGGAGATGAGAAAGAGATCTGGAAAATGGAAGAAAGGGGAAGTTAGGGGGTGAAAAGCCATAGAAATGGTCAATAATCAGCATTTTATATATATTTCCCCAAAACAAATGTAATTACAATATATCACAAATATATAAATAAAAACAACTATGAAATATAAACATTTTGCATCTGTTCGGACATCAAGGCAATCATGACAACCCAACTAAATACACTCATAAAAGAATATTTCCAGAACTGATTCAGAAAGTGGCAAGAATGATGGGATAAGTGTTTTTGAAACAAAAGGGAGTGTGTTGAGGGAGATTAATACAATGCGTCTTTTACTCTAATTCATTCTTTTTTGCTTAAAATTTAAAGAAAAATATATAACCCATAAAAAGGAGTAAAAATATATTTTTCTCCTATTTCAAGGAAATTCTAAGCAGTCAGATTCATAGCATTGCAAATGTTTCATAGTTGAGTGGAAAAGAACGTTGCTGGAGTTAGAAGCCCTGTGTTCATATTTCAGAATTGTTAGCTGGTAAGGAGGTGATCACACATGTATTGGGCAATGCCTATTATGTATGCTTAAGTTAAAATGTTATTATGAGAGACAAAATAAAAAAGGTAAATGAAAGAAAAGATATACATATGTATATATATATATATGAATATATATGTTTTATATATAAAATAGAAAAAAAAATATATATATGACTTTACGTTCTAACTTTGAATGGTGATTATCACAACAGCTGTTCATTATGTATAAGCTGAGAGTCTGTAAACTTCAGCACAGTTTCCATGGTCAAGAAGTAAAATAAAAAATGTAAAGCTGAAAATATCTGACCTGCCCTAGATAATTTCTTTTCTGCTAATATTACAGTTGTTTTTATAGTGCAACAGAATAATATAACCATTCACATAAATCAAAGAGTTCAGGTTTTAGTGAAGCTTTCTTGAAAGAATTAGAAGTTACATTTAATGCTTTAAATGTGGAATGAAAAGAATAACTTTTTATTCCTTAAGAGATAAATTCAGTGGTGCAAGAAGCAACAAAGGATGAAGGAAATGCATTTTATTTTGTATGTTAGCCCAGAAAGGTAGGTAGTCACTGAACCACAGACATTGACTAAAGCTGTGTGCTATGCCAAGTGCCATGACAGCCCTGAGTTTCTAAATCTAATTAAGTCTTCTGGTCTACCTTCCAAGACTTCTAGTCCAGCATGGAGATAATGCACGTGACCAGCCACTGCATGAGGTGGTAGGTGCCATAGCAGAAGCAGGCCCAGTTCCACTGAAGATTTTATATTAAAAGAAATACCTATAACATAAGTGTGCATATATGGCTATGGTAGGGTGCTTTTAACTCTTTTATGAAGATACCTTGAAGGGGAATATCTGGGTCAAATGGAACCTCTAGTTTTAGTTTTAGGTTTTTTTTTTTTTTGTGGAATCTCTGTACTATTTCCACATTTACACTCCCACCAACAGTGGAGAAGAGTTCCTTGTTCTTCATAGCCTTGCCAACTTTTGTAATTAGTTGATTTCATGATAATGGTCATTCTTTCTGACATGAAATGGATTATCAGTGTTGTTTTAATTTGCATTTCTCAAATAGCCAGTGATGTTAATATTTGTTCACATATTTATTTGATGTTTGCATTTCTTCATCTGAGAAGTGTCTATTCATTTCAGATGCCCATTTTTGGACTGGGTCTTTACATTTGGAGGGGTCTGATTTTTTTGAGTTCTTTGTATATTCTAGATATTAATCCTTTGTCTGAGGAATAGCTGTTCAATTTTTCCTAATTCTGTGGGTTGTCTCTTCACTCTGATGGTGGTTTCTTTTGCTGTGCAAACGCTTTTTAATATGATGTGGCAACAGTTGTCGATCCTTTGAAATATTTCCTGTATGATTAGGGTTTTGTTCATAAAGTGTTTGCCTATAACTATGTCTTCAAGCGTTTTGCTTATTCTATCTTCCATCAGATTAAGACTTTCTGTTTTAATATTTAGATCTTTGATCATTTTTGGCTTCAGTGGAACCACACAATTTGTAATAGCTAGATCTTGGAAACAACTCAGATGCCCATCAATGAATGAGTAGATAAAGAAAATGTGATTTTTATATACAATAGAGTACTACACTGCCATACAGAAGGATAAACTTGAGACACTTAGGTAAATGGATGTACCTTGAGAACATAATTTTAAATGAAATAAAGTAAACACACATGTTTAAATATTATATTGTTTCTCTTGTTTGAGAGATTCAAAGGATAAATAAGGGCCAATGTGAATGATAGATATTGGCAAGTAGGAAGAAAGTTTTCAAATGGGAAGGGGAATCGGGAGGAGTGGGAGAAAGGAAGAGAGGAAACAGGGATTAAAAAACAAAAAAGAATAGAAAAAAACAATAGAAACAAATTTTTGTAAGGGAAGAGGGGAAGAAGGACTGAAGGGAAGGAAAGGGAATGGGAAAAGGAAGAATTAATTATAACATATATCTTAATTAAGATATACAAACTCCCTATGATAACGTGATCATTATGTATGTCAAAAGTGTACCAATAAAATTAATGTTTTTCAAACTCTTTTAGTATTTACTTTAATTCCTTATCTCTACATTTGTGCTTGTACAGTTCTTCTATTTCTTGATTTGTGGAAAGGAAATCTCTCTCCTGGTTGCCTCTCACCTCACCTCTAACCTCATCATCCTAATTTAGTCTTAAGATTGTTTTAACTTAAGTATAAGGTCAGAATTTACTATAATTATATTTCCCTTATTGACTATTTTGTTTTCTTTAGAGTTAATAATTTCCTAGCTATTTTGCTTGCATATTTTCTACATATATCCCTTTGAAATTTTCAAAATCAATTAGATGTATCATCAGCCTATCATTTGTTTTGATAAAACTTTCGAATTGTCACATATTTTATTGTCTTCTCCTTTTAATTGCTGGAATTCTGTATGGTTAAAAAAAATTGCTCCTCTTATTTACAGTTATCTAGACTAATCTGCAGGCATATTGTACAACTACCCACCAGAGACTTCCCTTGCCCCTCTCTTGGGCTGGAGCCACCATTTCTTGTTCCTTCATCTTACTCTTTCATGGATTCCTCTCTAATTTTTCTGGAACGCATCCTATAGTAGTTTAAGAAAAGGTGCATGAAAAGTAATGTTTTCCCTCCATCTTTGCACCTGCAAATATTTTTTATTTTATCTTCACACAATTTCTAGTTTGAATAAAAACTAAGTGAAATAAATGGGACACACATGAAATAAACTAATCACACAGGAATAAAAAGTTTAAAGCTAAAAATAATACTTCAAAATGTGATGGCATTGTGTTGTTGACTTCAATCTGTTCTTGGGAATTTAAATGCCCATTCTGACTTTTTTCTTTGAGTATAGTATTCTTTCTCTTTGAAAGCTTTTATGATGTATTCTTTATCCCTGGTGTACTGAAAACTTATTTGCTGTATTAGTTAACTTTCCATCACTGTGAACAAATACCTAATAAAAACAATTTAAAGGAGGAAAATTTTTATAGTTAAGATGCCCACTTCATGCAGATAGGGTGGGAGATCCTGAGAGGAAGAGGCCAGGGACAAGATTCAGACCCACAAGAAAAGCTAGCATGACCCACTCCCCTCGATAAACCATCTTCTCCTGTGTCCAGCACTTCCCAATAATATCATCAAATTATGAGCTCATCAGTGGATTAATAGCTTGATTAAATTAGGGCTCTCAAGAGCCAGTTACCTCCCCAAAACCTATCATCCGGCATATGGATTCTAGAGGACATTTCAAATATAAACCATAATACTTCTGTAAGCTCTAAAGTAAAAGAAACACTCTAGTTCTAGCAAAGATTGTTGAGTCAGTTCTTTGACAATGTCTCCTTTTCCTTTTTCCTTTGTTCTCTCTTTGGATTTTTCCTACTAGTAAGATACTGGAGTCCTGGGTTGGCTATTCCACATGCCAAAAACTAAAATTCGACCCATGTGTATCACCATGAGCTAAACTAAAATCAAAATGGATCAAAGATCTAAACATAAAAACAGAAATGCTAAATCTGCTGGAAAAGAGAATAGATAGAACTCTTGAAGACATAAGTATAGGCAAAGACTTCATGAACAAAACTCCAGCTGCACAGGAAATACTACAGAGAATCAACAATAGGGATCTCATCTTATTAAAATGCTTTTGCACAGCAAAAGAAATCACCAACATAGGGGGAAAAAAAAATCTCAGCCAGTTGTTTCTCAAATGAAGAACTGATACCTAGAACATATAAAGGATTGAAAAGAATCAGACCTCCAACATGTAAAAAGTCAATCCAGAAATGGTCATCTGAAATGAATAGACACTTCTCAAAAGACCAATTGGCAAAAAACAAAAACAAAAACAAAAAAAAATGAAAAAAACATGAAAAAATGTTCAACATCACTGATCATTTGAAAGATACAAATTAAAACAATGTGAGATTCCATCTCGCCCCAGAAAGAATGGCTGTTATCAAGAAATAAACCAATAACAAATGCTGGCAAGGCTGGGGGGAAAAAGGTACACCTCTCCAGTGTTGGTGGAAGTGTAGACTGGTGCAACCACTGTGGAAATCAGTGTGGCGATTCCTCAAAAAACTAGAAGTAGAGGTTCCATTTGACTCAGTCATTCACCTTGGTATCTTCCCCAAAGAATTAAAATCATTATACCACAGTGATACATGCAGACCCATGTAGGTGTGTTTATAGAAGCACAGTTTGTAATAGCTAAATCTTGGAAACAACCCAAATGCTCATCAACCAATGAATGGATAAAAAGGATGATGTGGTTTTTTATACAATGGAATACTACTTAGCTGTGAAGAAGGATACATTTGAGACATTTATAGCTAAATGGTTGCACCTTGATACCATACTCTTAAGCAAAATAAATCGAACACATGTAAATATCACATTATCTCTCTGGTGTGAGAAACTGAAGGTATAAATGAAAACAAAAATGTATAATGGATAATGTGAAATAGGACATAACTGTTCAAAATGGAAGGGGGAATTGGGGGGGCAGATTGGAAGGAAAAGAAAAAAATGAGAAAAAATGATGAAACAAAGCTCTAAATAAGGAGGGGAAAGAGGAGTTGAAGGGAGGAGAGCAGAATGGGAAAAAAAAGAACTAAGATATATCATGTATAGGCAGAAATTCCCTATGATGAATGTGATCATTATGCATATCTAAATTGTACCAATAAACTTAATTAGAAATAACAATAGTAATATCAAAGTAGTGTACTCAGAGACACAAGAGAGGATATTGGTTCACTAAAGAAAAATAGTTTAAAACAACAAAAAAGGAAGAAAGAACTACAAGCAATTAGGAATAAGAGAGAAAAAATACAATAATTTAATGAAGGTTTGTAGGATAGAGATGAAATCCACTA